>JAVKLA010000005.1:31888792-31902155 GCA_034782735.1 Sagittarius serpentarius
GGGGCGCGCGGCGGCGGCCCCGCGCCCCGCGGCTGGGCGGTGGGAGAGCCCCGAGCTCCTCCGCGGACGGTACCGGAGCCCGGGCCTGAGCGGCGGGGCCCGCTCCTGTGAGGCGGCCGGGGGCGGTGGCCCTTACACGGCACGGGAAGCGGGCGGGGCGGGGTGGGGGGAGAGCCGTCCAGCCGTCCGCCTCCCAGGGCGCCTGGACGCTGGGGACGGGATTACTCGGGCCCCCCGGGGCTGCCGAAAGTGGGACGCCTTCCCTGGGTAATCCTCTCGCGAATGCTGTCCCTTCGCCATCGCGGGCTTCGCGGGGGGAGACGCGAGCTGCCGTGCATCCGTGCTGCGCCCGCCGCTCGGCCGGCTGGAGGGGCCGGGGGAGGGTGCCGCGGGGGGGGAACCCACTCCTCCTCGGTTTCGGCTCTGGTTGTTACTGGCGCAGGTACGGATTTTGGCAGCCTGTGAGAAGAATGTGTCCGTGCTGCGTTCTTACAGCGCATCGTTTCGGCAGCGCTGTGGCTGGGCGGGTTGTCTTTCAGAGCAGCCTGCACGCCCAGGGGCGGCCTCGCTGCGTCTCCTTTCCTTGGTGGCGTTTTGGGTGTATTTAATGGTGGGCAGCTAAAAAGGGATTTTTCTCATTGCACCTTCTTGCAGTAAAAATAACAGTGATTCACTTTGTTTTCCCCTTGCAAAATGCTAATTATGCGTCTTTCCTGTGTCACTTTTCCGTAAATGGCAGTAATTCAGACTGACTGTAGTAACACCTGCTGGTGAGAACAGAAATACCGCTTGCGGACATTGCCGTTGCCGAGCCCTGCTAAAAAGTCACCTGAAGGGGCTGAGCGTGCCCGCGATGCTGTGCCTGAGCTGCAGCCTGAGTGAGGGGCTCTTTAGGAATTCCACCTGCTCTATGAAGCACTAGTTAATTCTGCTTATAAAACCTACCGGAGATTATCTATGCAGTTAGTTAACTATACTCCATTTAGTAATGAATGTAAACTATGACCTGTGAGCTAAGAATGTTTCCAATGGTTATTATATTAAAGCCTATAAAAAAATATTTAAAGGGTTCTTTAAGGTTTTAAAAATAAACCATTATGTAATTACTGGTGTTTACAACTTAGGCAAAAAATTGCCTAAAAATGCAGCCACCTGTGCAGAGGTGGCTGTATCAAAGGAGGTGTTAACAAATATACTTTACCTAGTATCAGTCTTTTATATAAAATTACTTGTAAACCAGTAAAAATAATGAACACAGGGCTTGAAATTGCATAAGAGCAGGGGAACTCTTTCTGAAATAACCTGAAGTTAAAAAAAATTCTCCGTTTTTCTCTTCTACCATTAGTAACTTTTAAATGTCTGTCTTGCAGTGCAAGTATTGTACAAATCTCTATGAAATGATCATCTTTGGCCCATGTTGTATAAATAGTAATAATGGACCAAAATTTCTGTAATAAGAACTTCCCTTAATGTTGCAGGAGCCTGTTGGTAATAAGGAGCTTTTGTTTGCTTACCTCTGAATGTGTATTATCAGCATCAGCTGCTTAGTTTTTGTATTTGTGTTTAGTGATAGTTGACATTGCGTCAAGGTATACCTTATCCATCCCTAAATTTTGCAAAGAGTAAAAATAAGAAGCTAAGCAAAATAATTCTGTCCTTGTCCGTGTTTGTATTATCTGTAATGTTGTCCTAAACCAAGAAGAGATTTCCAGTTTTGCTTCTGACAGACAGCAAAAAGTAATGCAACCTCAACACAGCTGTATCATAATGCAAGAAATTACTTACTTGATTTAAGATTCTATGAAATTGTCTTAAACACCTTCTGTAAAAGAAATCCCACGTTATTAAGGTTATGGAACAAAAAGCTTATAAGTGCCTTTCTGAGCATGTCTTTCTGATACAGTCTTAACTACGTGATCACATAGTTCTTTTTTTTTCTACAGGAACCCTGTTTCATTCAGTGCATGGGATAGAGGGAGCTCACTTATTCAGTATTTTGCTTTTGTTTATCATTCTCATTGATCACTATGTAAGCCCATGATTTATTTACTCCACATTACTCAACTCTGCTTTGAAGACAACTGATAACATCTGTAAGGGCTTTGCTAAAGTGCTTATCATTACGTGATCAGAATGCCTCACAAGTAACTATTATTTTATCAGACACTACCTGAGATGAGACAAGACTTTTACAGATGGTGAACAGAGGCACAAAGAAGGTTAGGTGAAAAGTATTCACTCATTTTTGGTGTCCAGTTTGAAATTTCTATGATTTTTGTAAATATGCTTGCTCAAGTTGCAACTGCTTTTAGTAATAGTCCAGAGCGCAGTTTGTAGTGCATTTGCATAGGTACTTCTAATAGCGGAGAAGTGCTGAAAGACTGGAGTCCTTTCTGTTGTAGTCTTTAGAGAGAATGTATCATGGTGGATGAGGGCTCTTCGTGCTTGCAGAGGACTGACAAGTCTTTTTCACTTCACCCTTTATACGTGTCTTCTAATGACAGTCTCCTTATCCTCCTGTAGCCAGTCTCAGTCTTCATTTTTTAGGTATTGCTGGCCTTGACCATTCACCATTTGTCTTCAGTTTCTTTTCTCAGCCAGTCCTGTCTCTCCTTGCTTTTTGCCTGTCGGCATTCCTTCAATTTACTTTTCTTTACTCCCCAGAGCTTCCTCTTCTTGATTTGCTACATCAGTCGAGTCTAGTCTCCTTCCCTTCTCAGTCTCCAGTCACTTTTTCTGTGCTTTTGCCAGACAATGGTCTCAATTTTTACTCCTAATCATAGCCCATAAGGTGGCTTTTGTTCTTCTGCGCTGAAACAATATAGTACTTTCTTCTTAAAGTTGGTTAGTTTTTGGTACGTTTTTAGAAATACAGGAAAGAGCGTAGCATTTACTCAAAGCTTGCGTATGTTGATGGCTTCAAAACATAGTCACTTAATGTTTTTTGAAGTAAAAGATACTTTTGCTGAAAGAAAGAAAAAAACCTTATGATGTGTTTTTCCTCCATTGTTCCTTTTAAAAATTGAACTCTTGAAAGAATTTTTCAATGAGGTGTGTAAGTGTGTGTCTCTATATATGCATTGGCAGAAAGCAAGGACAGACAGGATGCTTACTTTGCCAAAGTTGCAAGTAGTAGTAAACATTAGAAATGCTGAACAACTTAAATAGTCCTAATTATGAAGAGACACCAGCAATTCTGACTGGAGCATATACTGTATTTTTGCTTAACCCTGCTAAGTTTGGGGGTTTCTGGGCTGGCAAATAAAATAACTGATGATTTGGGGTTGGTTTGTGTTTATACTTGTTTTTTTGATTTTATGTTAAGGTTTTGTAACAGCTACTTTAGATAAATATTTACAAAAAGAAGATGTAAGCCTCTCACTGAGTTGATATCTAAATAAAACTGTGACTGGTGGAGTTAACCACTGCACCACAGTATTTTGTTTACATAAGATAGTCCTTTTCATGTGATAAAAATACTATTTGCAGTAACTTAGTAGCTCTCATGTCTGAAATGGGCGGCATGGATGAGTTACAGTTTGCACCACAGACTGAATAATGTAATTAAGACCTCATACGAGCAGTGCAGTGTTGAAATTAAGAAATATAAATACACATATTTGACAAATTTTTTGCTTGTATTTATGTAATGCTTTTATAATTGACACCTAGTAGTCAGATTATGTGTTGTTCCCCTGCAAAGTAGTTAGTTTGTAGCTTAGTCATGAGATGGGTGTTCTTTTTACAGCTTTATTGGAAACATTCTGCTTTACCATAGACTACTCAATTTTCTCCGGTTTAGCAAAACATGTGAACGCAAGAGTAACTGTGATTTTTTTCTGTTGATTCCTGGTCAAGCCCGTACTCAGAGTTGTTAGGCATGTACTTGAATTTACTGCTGTATTAGTTTCTGCATTAAATTGTTTTTCTTATCCATAAAATCCAAGTAATGCACTTCAGCTTAACAACTGCTAGATTTGTTTGTAAAAATCAAGGAAAGGTCTTGATATATGAAGTCAAGCATCGGAACAGATTACTCAGAGAGGTTGTGCAGTTTCCCTTCTTCAAAGTTTTCAAGACTCAGGTGGATAAAGCCCCCAGCAACCTGATCTGGTGTCTTAGCTGACCCTGCTTTGAGCAGGAGATTGGGCTAGAAACCTCCTGGTGGCCCTTACAAAGTGAATTATCCTGTGATGTTATCCAGCCATTCTCTATAAGGGGGAAACATCAACATACAGTCTGAATAGTACTTTCTGAAAGGGAAAGGATAGCTATGCCAACAGGCAAAATGTTTAATGTCTGAATGAAATATTTAATGTTACAGACTGAATCCCATTTTTAGTTTTCATTGGTAATTGTATTTAAATGCACTGGTAGATTTGCTGCGTGCATTAGGTAGGCTTGATGTTATACTATATGTCTGGTTTATGGGAGATAATAGGATTCAGTAGCTTGGTCAGTTAACACTGGTATGTTGTAATGAGTTGTAGTACTTAAGTAATGATACCTCTTCAGTTTCATTGGAAGAAAGGATCCCTTTTATTAATACAGCTGTTTTATGTTATGAAACGTACATGTTTCAAACAAAATCTCACACACAATCTGAATGTAAATATTTAAAACAAACGTCGGACGTTGGTAAGTGGAGCAGGCTGTTAATGTTGTCTTAATGTTGTACCTAGTTAAGGTGCTAATCCTGGGAATGATCAGTGCTTGCTGAATGAGGGAGATAACTTGGTGCCCTGTCTCAAGCAGAGGGATGGGACAACAGAGGAGTGACTGGTTCTAATACATCAGCTGCAGTGAGATGGGGAATTTAGGATTTACTATAACTGGGAAAGAAGTCCATGTCATTTTAAGCTTCCGTGTTCTGTAAACCCACTGATTTTTTGGAGTGCCTGCTTATAATTCAAGTAATATGTGATGCAGTGATGAACACATCATTTTTTTGAAAGCTGTCTTGATTTTATGAATATCATAAATTCACGTTTCACGTATAGTTTTGTTTTTTTTACTATGTATGTTCTTCAGGCTTTTCATGTTCAAGCCTAGTCACGGCTTAGGAGAAATAGAAAATAAATTATTTTATTTCTTGTGTGAGAAGAGAGAAGCAGCCTTATGCCTTAAATATTTCTTTATGAAGACTTCCTTCTAGATAACCACATTTCCAGCTAGTATGCTTTCTTTGAAACTTGAAACAAAGCTGACTTTGTTTTGATAGAGGCAGTCAGTTGTCTTGCCAGCTACTCACCAGTAAGACCTAAAATAAAGTTGAAAAGAAATGTCTCAATATGTTGAAGATCAAACCTGTATTTTCCTTTACCAACCGTTATTAGTGAACTTCTAAAAGTGCATAGTGGGATAACTTATCTGTTGATAAGGCTTGCTCTTTCTAGAAGGTAGAAGACTCAGTGCTGTTGCTAGGAGTGCTTTTAGCTAAAATACTGCATTTTTTCACTATGAATATTTTTGAGGGAAGCAAGAAGAAAATGAGGATTAAGATAAATGAGAGAGAACAGCTAGAAATACACATTTTTTTTGTTTTCTGTATTTCTTCTTGTGAAGAGTAAGGCCATCACTCTTTTGTGCTATTGCCAGAAGCCCAGCTCCCCTTTCATCAGCTGTCTACAGTTTAATTCTTTTATAAAAATGAACTTTGGAATATTGAACTGTTTCCACTTCAGATTTTCATTATAAAGGAGCTCCAAGGGACACCAGCTGCTGTCGAAACAGATCTTGGGAAGCCAGGCATCCTGAAATACTCCTTTTTCCCCTTCTTCTTGTTACTTCCTGAACTCTTCACTCTTGATTTTTATTATACCTTTTCCCTCTGACTTTTCCTGGCCCTGTAATCTTTCAAAATTTTTTTAATGTACTAATCTTTTGAAAAAGTATCCAGTTCTGCCACTTACACGAGGTGTAGCAATGATATCCCTGGAAAAGGCACAATCAGGCCATCACAATGGCAAAATTAGTCTACAGCTTGACTGTAATAGGTTGTTTTTGAAAGTCACAAACTAAAGACTGATTAATGTGAAAGTTCAGCATTATCTGAGCTTAAAAAATTAGGTATGAATTTCTTTTTGATTGCTTTCATGTCTTTCTGGTCTCTTTATGTAACACACAAGAACTGTGCCAGCTATTGCAAAAAAACCCTGCACTAAAGAATAACAAGTAGAACAGTGCCAATGCTGACTTCTATTCTAAAGAAGTGGGGTGATAGCTCAGTTACACTTTATTGTTTAAACATCTTCCATTTCAGTTTTGCATTAGGTCTTGTCAGATGGATACTTTGTGGTGTGTGTGGTTTGTTGTTTGGTGGGGTGTGTTTTTTTTTTTTTTTTTGTTTTTTTTTTTTTTTTTTTAAAGTCAGTGTAGGAGAAAAGGCTTGTCCTCAGAGTTATGGAGGAAAAGCTGAATAAGACCCTCAGTTCTGTGATTCATCATCATAGTTGATTACATCTCTCATATCTTGATGTTGATTTACCCCGTTGAAAAGTAGATTTTTGCAAAATTTACTGATGCATTAACTGAAAAATTACAGTATATGGTGAATAATTCCTATCACAACCAATTTATTTCAAAATTCTTCTCTTTTTATAAACAGTTTATTTGCGTAAGCATAGTATTAGCAGTTTAGATGAAGAATTAATTTCCTTTTAAGTAGCTGGTATTTACAAAACAAGAATCTGGAAAGCATCAACAAAACCTAATTAAAATTATAAAAAAATTGCATAATGGATAAAATAGATAACTATCTCATCTGACACATTGATCTGGCCTCATCCAGTCACCATTACATGAACATATATTTGTATACATACACAAACATATCTATATGCATAGTCTTTTTTTTTTTTTTCCCCAATGCATTTCTGTTTGAAGATAATGGACTGAAGAAGAAAGTTATGTCTAATAAATACCCAAAAATAACAAAAGGAAAGAGAGATAATCTCGAGTAGGATGATTTTTGAGAAACGAGTTTAGGAGTTACTAATTGCATTATTAAAATGTCAGTGTAAACAGTGCTTTGAAGTACTTGCATTGTATTAAAGAAATAAACAAGAAAAATAAAGTATACTTACTTGGTAATGGATACTTTTTGTTCTTCTGGGGACCTTCTGCGAATATGTGCAAAAAAAAAAAAAAAGTCATTACTTGAGGGATTTTCTTGAACTGAAGTATTTATCTCTGTTTCTTCTTGGAAAAATCGTATTGAATATGAATCAGGAGGAAACCCAGTGTAAACTCTTCCTCTGGGATAGTGGAGTGGATAATTGTTCTAAAAATGTTAAATAGCTTTTTGTTTTTAATGTGATGGTGATCTGGGTTTTATTAGCTGAGAATACTTGAGATGACTAAAGGGTTTTGAATGAAAAAGACTTGATTGCATTTTCATTACCAGCAATTTGTCAGTTCATTTATTATTAGGCTGTGTGATTACAAAATGTGATTTTGGGGCATGCACTTTGGGGAAAGTGGATGTCTGAGAAGAAAGATTAATTTGCACTTAGTTGTAAAGGTGTGTTACAGAAAAAGATAAATCTAACTAAATCAAGTATTTTGTTGTTGTGGAAACAGGAGTTTTGAATCTGATGCTCAGAATGGCAGAGAGTCCTACAGAAACTTAAAGGCATGAAGAAAGTTTTGTAGTTAAAACAGCCCCAGGTTTGTAATAAAGCACAGCTGTTCCCATTTCTGCTCACATTCTTGTATTGTAATACGTTCTGTGGGTTCTCTACAGATCAGCTGACCCAGTCTTAAATGTGGCTGAACCATAAAACCTGTTTTGTCTCATTTCTGTGAGGTCTTATTTGAAGCATTCAAAAGATATAAAGACTTTTTTTTTTTTTTTTCCTTCAGGGTGATTAACTCCACTCCAATGTGACGTTTGTATCTGAAGTTAGAGCAGCTTCGTATAATTCAGACCTTGCCTATGCATATACTGAAAGGAAGCGCAGAGGTTTAGGATGTTTTTTTTTAACTAGGGCAACTCTGAAAGAGCCATACTTCAGTGTATTATCATATACTTACGTATTACCTCAATTTTATTCATATGGAAAGCTTTTGTGGCCTACTGAATATTTTTTAGCTGATCTTATCCTTGGCAGTGTTGCCACCTGACAGTGATTAGATAGAGCCTGCAAGCAGTCACTAGGGTTTCCGCTGTGTGGGGTTTTTTGTTTGTTTGTTTGTTTTTTAAAAAACCAAAACCAAACAACAAACCAAAACCACCAGACACCAAGCACTCTTTTTCTGCATCTATGCTAACATTGACTGGTACTGATGTGACAAGAGAAGAAAGGAAAATGTGAAAGGAATATATGTGCCTTTTTGGCCACTGTAAAAAAAATTCTAATATACCACATAAACCAATGAGAACAAGTCTCAATTTACTGTTGTGTTATTACTTAATACTGTAAAAGCACCTACAGTATTTTGTGTTACAGAGCTACTCGGCTTTCAGACATTCTTTGCATACCAGCTTGAAGAAAAACTGGTGGATTAATGTAAGTACAGTGAGGGATATGGAGCACCCTGAAATGTAATTTTTATTTCAGCAGTTTAGCACCTGTCTCTAGGCAGCCCCTTGCTCAGATCAGCACACTTCTAGGTAGAACTATTTTGGTACTTGTTTGTGATTGTCTAATTTAAAGCACTCCAAACATTTAGGATATTCTTGGCCTGTTTTTCAAGGATTTTCATGGTTAATGAGGTATTACTCTTTTTTTTTTTTTTATAGATACCAAATCACTTTTTATAAAAGGAGAAAACATTTATTGTGTGGGTACTAGCCAGATATGATGCTATTTAATGGGGTATGCAAGCAGCCTAAGAGCAGTTATTTGGTGGTTTGACTTGGAGACATTGAATTATTTTGTTGTCTTACGATTACAAAGGGAAACATGGTTATCTGTATAGCTAATAAACTACATTCTGGAAATTTTGGTTTACCAGCAGGGTAATTCCAGTTCAGCTTCATAAAACACAGGTCATTGTTCTAGAGAGTCCAGGGGCTAATTCTTGCCTGCTTCCGGAGAATCAGTTGTTAAATACATGTTCCTAAAAATTTCTGCTTGTCACTTTTTCTTATTCATCTGAAAGTTGTGTCAGAACACAAAATTCAGTAGGGACTTTTCAGAGTTAAATATAGGTGGATTTAAATGAGAGGACTTTTTATTAGTTGTTAGCATTAGGCCTTTAAGCTTTATCATCAGATGCAAGTTTTGGGCTGGACTGAGCATTCTCTGGCTGAAGATGTTTACCGTAGTATAGAGTAACAATATTTAGGTGTTTGGAGTAACCTCGTAGAACAGGGACACTTGTGCTTCTTCTGAACAGTCCTTCAGGACCTTGCTAAGCACTTACATAAAAAGTGTATTTATGTTTGTGGCTTTGTCTGTTATCTACAGGTTTTTGGTTTTTTTTTTTATTCTGACGTCATTATTCCTGTTCTATGGGATCTTTGCCTGGGAATCTGTTTAGCACATGTGTAAAATACCAGTCTGTGCATGTGGGTAATATTTTAAAAATTATTTAATCTTCCTGGAAAATGGTAAAATTTTCTGTTGCTGGATATATTATTGTTCATGCTCATGCTCGTGTCTGAATTCACGACCCGTTAAAACCTGTAAACCTGGATTTCACCCTGGCTGCTTCTCTCATCTTCCCTGGAAGTTCTCTTGATAGCCTGGGGAGAACCCCTTGGGTAAACTTGATCCCTCCTAGGGGTAGGGAGTGATGAGAACCTGGGTCAGACGAGGTAGTAGATAACAAGTGCTAACACACACTTCTTAATTTGCCTAGCCTGTTCTGTACTTCAGTCTAAAGTTGTCTGCGTGAGTTTAAATTCACATCCACGATTTAAAATAGTCTGAATTTGCGCTAGTCTGGATTAGGACCGCTCATAAATTTACTGACTGTGTCTCAAAAAGAGAGTAATCTGAGACAGATTTCAACTAGTAGTAGGAGTGCAGCCAATTGTTATGTTCCTGTGGTTGTTGTGTTAGGCCCTTGAAGATTCTTCCAATTTGGAACATAATTAACCTGCGAAATTACCTGTCTGCTTAGAGGAAGTTGTCTTTCAGACTTTATTCTTGTGAAGGGCACACAAGAATGGGAGGTCCTGACTTGGTTTGGGACATGTTTGCTGTTAATTGAATGGTAACTTCAGAACACCAGCATCTCAGAAGGCTTGCCAGGCCAAGATCATAGGCTTCAGCTGGTCCCAGGATGTAATATGGAAACCCTTTGCCTAATTCGTAATTTGAACTGCAAGCCTGCCATCTCTCAAAATACCTAATAAAATAAAGATGAAGATGACTGTGATACCAGATAAGGACAGATTTTCCTGTATTAAGTACAGGAGCATATAATCAAACCACAGATGCAAATTAATATAGCAGGATTATTATTTTTAATCATTATATGAAGATTTAATAGAAAAAAAAACCTGAAACTTGAATTCAAGCCAAGCAGTTCAAGAAACTGCTTGATGAATGAATATACTGAAACCATGGCCTGTGTTTTTTTGTTAAAACCTTTCACTTGTGCATGCGCAAAATGCCCTGTTTTCTACGTATCTGTAGTTCAGTTGTTGCTGTTGTATTTTAAACAATTTTATTGCTCTTCCTATACTTTTACATTGTAAATGTTTCCAAATAAAGATAATCATTCTTATTTAGCATACTACACACATTTTTGCATACATTTGTGACTTGCTGTATATAATTGGACCACTTCTGAGGGAGGAATCAGAGTCCCCCAATTAATTTATATTTCAGTTAGTTTGTAGGAAGATAGGAACACTTACAAGGATGAGCTTTTTAGTTGCAGAGTTTTGCGTTATTGCATAGATAAGTAGAAACATTTGTATTCTTGTTTTTCAGTCAGTCACACCTAGAAGGCTGCCTTACAAGGCAGCTGAAAGCAATGAAGGAATCCTTTATAGGTCAGTTTTTTAAATTGCTCATCCAGAGCTTTGGGTTTAAATGTTTTTTCAGTTCCATGTGATACAATATTTGTTGCAGACTTTTAGAAATACTCTGTTATGGTTTTACAGACAGTTGCAAATAATGTGGGTTTTTGGTTTGTTTGGTTATTTTTTTTTTTTTGTTAATTCTGACTGCAGAAGTGTATATAAACATTACTGTGTCTCCTTTTTCTCTGTTGGTCTAGTGACAGTTGGCAGGTGCTAGCTTCCAATAAGTGAGAGTTGTAAGCTGCACAGCTTCGTAATTGGCATAGAAGTTGGGTAAGGAAATTGCCTCCTTCTCTTATTCTACAATACAGTCTTTTTAAGACAAGTTCTTTTTTCTTTTCCTTTTCCAGAGAAGATCAGCCATTATTCAGTTTTCCCAAAGAAAGACTGCATACATGTAGGCAGCATGAGGAAGAAGTACTTGTCCTCAGATTGGCTTGTGTTTTGCTGAACCAACTAAGAGTCGACAGCTCAGTCTCACCAGTATTTTTGAAAACCAGTCTAAGAATGTTTGAAAGTTAAAGTGGGTGCCAGTTGGGAAAAACTTTACTGGTACCTGTGTGAAATGAGTGGCAAAATATAATCCTGTACAAGCCAAAAAAAAGGTTGTCAGTTTGCAGTTATACAGAGAGTGGTTCCTTTTTTCCTTCCATTAAAAATAACATTTCTATACTGTGCACCTGAAAACATTATTCCTTGCTTCTTCTTTCTTCCTGCTTACTGGAAAATGAGGAAGAAAAGTTCTCTTTCTGCAAATTAGAGGAGAAAAATATTATTTTGGGATTCTATTGCAAGTTACTTCTATCATTAAGATGATTTGTTAGGAATATGCTTATAAATCAGTTTTCATTGAGGCAGCACTTCTGTGTGTCACTCAGAATCAGGCTGCTGTACAAACATACTCTGTATGAATAGCAATAATAAGGCCCATTATGTAGGTATAGAAACCTGATGAAAGACTGGAAAGTGAAAATGGTACAGTTAAAAACATTAAGGCATGTGTGGAAAGCATAGGAATAATCTTGGTGTCTTCCTTATTGAACACCCCAGCTCCTCCTTTAAATTCATGGTGCAAGGAGTTTTCTTTCAAGAAATATATGATTCTTAAGACAGATTAATAACTGTTCTTTATGTAATATTTATATTTGAAACCATTTAGGAATTTCTAATAAAGTACAACTTCTGCCTTTACTTTTTGTTTAAACTAATGTAATTGTGTGTATTGCTGACTGTAAAGGATTAATCTTGAAAATGGTATCAGCAAATGCTAGATTCTCTTTGTAACACTGACTTGATGTGCGTCTTGTGTTCTAACTTACATACTTTTGGTGTCAATGCTTTATTCCTTCCTCTTAAGCCTGTATTACTCTTGTATTACTCTTGTTACTTTTGAGTTAGAAAATCAGTCTTACTCATCTGAAAGAAGAACCCCCCCCCTTTTAGCAATAAAACATTGATATAGCAATTATGCAGCTTATTTTGTTTATATTATATATAGCTAGCTATGTAAATATACTTGTATACTACAGTTGTATTTTAATATCACTTGAAGCTTGTTAGTTACGTAAGAATTGTATTTGTCAATACAATACTTCTTTAGGAGTATTGCCAGTTCAGACTTCACAGATGATTTAGCAATGAGGCTTATGTAATGAGTTACATTTGTTTGGGTTTTTTTTTCATTTGTTTTGTTTTATTTTTTTAAATGGAGCAACAGTGGAGTTAATGGTGAGCTGTTTTGCAGGGTATTACTGCTGAAAGACATTTAAAAGTGTATTTTGCTCCTGATAGTTATTGAAGATTTTGGCAGTGTGTATGGGTACAAATTGCAGAGCACTTCAAGTCAGAATTCACAGAAATCTGGCATTCTGTGAGCCTAGAGGAGTCCCTTCATGCATCAGGTACAAGATCTGAGCTGATAATGTCTTGGGGTTTGTAGTACCTTTATTTCTTAATAAAACATTTCTTTGAGTATATTTTCAGAGAAAACTTAAATTGTATGAAGAACAAAACCACATGTTGAAAAAAATACATTATTCTGCAGGTATTGTAATGCATGTCAGGGTGTGTAGGAGACTGGGTGCTGATCTCATTTGGAGTGTCCAAACATGCCTGTAAATTCTTTCACTGATGGGGGAGTGAGTCAGGGAGGGACAGATCCCAATGAAAATTTATTAGAACAACTTTTATTAATTAGGCTTTTATTATGAATAGAATCAAACTATTATTGAAAGCAGATAACTATTTGCAGGGTACATTTGCTTATTCCCTCCTGCTATTCTCACCCACCCCACCCCGGGTACAAGCTACCCCACAGGCGCTGCCCCACGCGCAGTCAGTCGCTCGCTGTCCCCCGGGGGGAGGCCAGCCCAGCTCTTTGCT
>JAVKLA010000005.1:31902299-31932340 GCA_034782735.1 Sagittarius serpentarius
CGCACCCTGCGTCTTCTTGCGTTTCTGGAAAAGGCAACAGGGCGGCAAATCTCCATAGCTTGTTCGCATGTGGTAGACTTTCACACTCTTCTTCTCGGCATGTACGTTTGCTCTTTCTAGCCTGCTATTTTCTGGTGACTGTTACTAATCTGCACCTGTAGAGTCCTTTTACAGAAACTCCCAGCGACAGGGTTTTTATGATAACACAACTCTTGGACAACTGGTACTTCAGTGTGAAACTACAATGGGAAGTCATGGACCTGTGAAACGTTTTTCTCAACTTTCTTTCAGTCTTCGTTTTTAATTTGGAATTGAACTATAATCACTTTGAATTTTTAATTTTCTTTTTGTATTCTAATGTACTTCTATGGAGGTTTTATTTTTTCCCCTGGGACCAAGTTCAATCCCATTTTCCAATTATTATCAAAATAGTAGTGGAAAACGTTGCATCAAATGCATTTTGTGACAATTTTCTTTAACTTCTTTTATGCAATTCCAATGGCAAATGCATTTATTATAACTGAGTGAACTATTTCTGCAGAAGTAGTCATCTTTATTTCAAGATTGTCCTTCCCCTTTCTCAGTCACAAATATTAGTAACTTTTATGCCATTTTGCCATACTTTTGTAATTTAAAATTCTGCTCTTGAAACCTGTGTTACTATGAAACTTTCCAGTTGATGCTGAAAATGGAAAGAAGTTAACGCCAGTGGTTTACTGTAACTTCAGGATACATTGCACCCTCTGCAGGTCTTGTAATTCCTAGAAAGAAATAGGAGAAAGCATTACGGATTTCCACTGTGATTAGCTGTTATTAGGTCTGACATTAATCACACATGTGGAAGTATACATTGGGAATAATTTAGCTGACGTCAAGGGAGTGGCACTGACATAAGACTGATTTTAATGAGCTTTATCTGCAGACAACTTTGAAGATGAGAAGTAATTTACATAACATCTTATTTTGTCCACAAAAGAGTAGATTAATTCAGCTTTTTAGCTGCTATTAATTGGACAGCTCTCAAAGTACTGTTTCTTTGCTGCAAGTGAGATGAAAAGGTCTGACCTGGAAATGTAAGAGCACTACAATTACTGTTCTGTCAATGCTATTCAATATTGTTCTATCAACTATTTTTACTACATAAAATTATTTTCATATATTATATTTCTGCATGCCTGAACAATATCTGAACTCTCTCCTAAGAGGATCCCTGTCTTCGCTGCTTGGAGGTCACTCTAGATACCTATATAGGTTCTTCGGCAACGTTGGCATTAGGTTATACAGGGCTCGTAATGGCCATATCGCATCAGACGATCTCTAGATTTTCTCTTGTAGTATCCTATTGCTTTCCATGGATAGATATGTAGAACAAAGATGAAATCAAGTTTATCGCTTCTCAAAAGCCATTTCACTAGCTCTGTTTCTTATGTTGGTGTGGCTGCAAATGGAGTAGCTGTATTTGAAGTAGTTTTAAATGCTGCTTCTGATCTAATACATTTCTGATGCTTGCTAAAGGCATCTCAAATGGTTCAGAATGCAGATTAAATTTAGACTGTGCTTTTCACTTCTGAAAAAAATTGAATCTTGCATGTGTTGGCATTAGATGTCAAGCTAGTTGGATCTAAAATTGTATAAGTCAAGAAGGTTATTTCTCTGCTTTTTGGTGTCTGTGGGTGCTTAGCATTTCATATATCCTTTAGATTGCAACATAGAGTGATGTTTTAATTTCATTTCAAGGCTCTTAATTACCTGAACATTTAATTTGGCTCTGATATGTACCTTCGAGCATATTGGCTGCAGAGTGTTCACTTGATGGTTTCGCTATACGGGGTTGTCAATTTTATGTGATGAATAACTCGGTAATTATGGAGGCATTCCATGCTTTGTAACTCTACAGTGAATTGTGAATTCCATTCATTCTTTAAAAAGTCTAATTCAGGTTCTTTAGGAATCACTAAACTGTATTTTTAAATAGCATATTTATAATTCTGAGTCTTGAGATAATTTTCTAAGAACCTGCAAGAAAATTAGACAATTAGTTTTAATTGAAATTAACTAAAACCTGTGTTCTTGCAGGAAATTAATATCTATCTTCTTTTGCTTCCATTTTTGTTCTGAATCATTACAGTAATGTAACTAAACAATTTGAATTTGTCACCACTGTTAATATCGACATGTTAGGTATAAATATTTGCATACTTCAGTTTGTAAATATTTGTATGCTTTATTTTGTAGTAAGTAAACATTAAGTTTATTATTTTATAGGCTACCAAAAGGCCATGTAAACAATGCTTAATGACGGCTATTGTGATATTAATTAAAAAGGCTATTGTTATTTTGTGGTAGCTACTTCGTGTGTAACAGTTCTTGACTCCCTAAATAGTTAAAATTAACATCGATTTAAAATAGAGTGAGTAAAGACCAAGCTTTAAAGTATTTCAACCGTTTTTATATTGTTACTGCTTAATGATACTCAAGGAGAAAAGCAGTGGCTGTCAGATACCAGATAGTACCTATGTTCCCCTAAATTTTATTGACTTATGCGTAAACATAGCACTGAATATTTGGGAGCGCAGAAGGAAGAGAGTTTTTGGTAGCATTTCATTTTTTTATATTTTTGCAGTATTTTTGAGCTTCAGTTGCTGATAATGCAATTCCTCATTTCAGTGTAGTCATTCTGCTTTCTTTTAACTCTTTTCATAAGTTATTAATCCTAAAGGGTTTTGTTATGATTTTTGCTACCATAAAAATGCAGAAATTGAATTTATGAAGAGATATAGTGCCGTATTTTCAAATTGCATACTTGGATTATTTGTTCATTTGGAATAGAATTGAATATGTTGTTTATAAATGAGTAAGGTTTGGGGTGGAAAAAGTAAAGCATTTTCAACACAGGTTTGAATACCTATTTCATGGCTCTTTGAGTTAGTTTGAATATTGAAATATATGACTAGATCAAGGGAATGAATGATATCCCAGATGATTTCATCTGTTGCTTGCCACAGAGGCAATATATTCATTTTGAGAAAAAGCAGAGTAGTTATATATATATTTTTTTTTTTTAGTAGATGAGCTCCTGACAAATTTAGAAGTTCTTGTCTCCTACTTAAAAAGTAAAAATAATCACCTTAACAATATCTTGATTTCATTAAATAGCAGTGGGTTAGGACAGGATTTGTAAAACTTCTGTAGTGATCAGTTATTCAGCGTAATAGAATCATAGAATTGCTTAGATTGGAAAAGACCTGTAAGATCATCTAGTCAATCAATCATTTAACCTAGCACTGACAAGTCCCCCACTAAACCATGTCCCTAATACTTCATATAAAGAGTTGTAGAAGAAGAGGAAGGTGACAGAGAATAACTTTTAAGTGTCACCCTGCAAGGGGCTATTTTTTTTTTCTTGCTTTTGAGTGTCTAGTTTAATTTCTTTAATGTGAACAGACTCAACCATGTCAACCTCTTCTTCTCAAAATGCCAACCTCCTTGCAGTTTAATGTGTTTTCCATATTTTAAGGGAGGTATCTGATTGCACCGTTTACTTTGGAAGAACTCTGGGTCCTAGGCTGGTAAAAAGAAAACTTTCAGGAGAATCGGGAAGAAACACACTGACCCCACAACTACTGTCTGAACAGTGGAGATCTCAATGATCCTTTAAAAGCAAGTTCCCTTAAACTATTTGCCAGTGTCATTTATCTCCTTCTGGCTGCTGCTGTAGCTTAGTTTAGCTCACAGACACACACAGTCTCACCAGATAATCCCCAAAAGACAGTGCTTGTA
Organism: Sagittarius serpentarius; assembly: GCA_034782735.1. Lineage (NCBI taxonomy): Eukaryota > Metazoa > Chordata > Aves > Accipitriformes > Sagittariidae > Sagittarius > Sagittarius serpentarius. Next base: position 31,906,080 of record JAVKLA010000005.1, read on the forward strand.
TTTGTTATCTTTCCAGGCACAGTGTTTTATCTCCTGTGAACCCATTTGATACGGGTGTCTGGGCTTCGTATGAGTGACGTACCAAGTAACACCCTTAGATGTTTGGATGGAGGGTTGTGAGCATGCTAGTTTTGTTGATGTACTGAATTTTAGTCATAATTTTTTCCTTTTTTCCGGTACTTAAAGTTATTGAAAGGTGTAAGCACAGTCAGAAAAACAGAACAAAATTTGAATAATTGTCATAGATGCAAAGGAGGAAGAACTCTACTGAATTTCATTGCTTGATGACAAGAAAATGTACTTTAGTTTAGTAAGTAATGCTGTTGGTTTTGGTTTGGGTTTTTTTTTTCCCCCATAATGCAATAGGTTGGTAATTTTAGAATACTCATTATGTTTAATTTTGAGTAAGTTTTATGTTCTGTTTCGGAATTTTGGTATCTGTTCAAACAAGAGCATTCTCTATTGACGCATTCGGACAGATGGTTGTCCTGTACAATATGTGCAAGGATGTTCTTTTCTCAGGGACTGAATTTCAGCTTTGACTGTTGAGAGTTGGGGATTATGTTCATTTTCCCTCTCTGATTCAGATGCTGATGTGGCCCCTGGAGAGTAGTCTTCTGGTTATCACTAGAGGCAGTAAATGAAAACTGTAAGATGGAAGAAGTAGGTCATGTTTTGTGTTCTGGTTTTGAGTTTATTGCTAAATGGAGTAATAGAAAAGTCAGTGCATATTGAAACCTCAGGGCATCATTTGCTGGTGCTGATATGTCATGAGGTGGAGTTTGACAGGTCCCTGATTAAATATTTGCATTATTGGATTTCATGAGAAAAGAGGTGATGATGATGTTTCAACTTGAGTTTGTGTATGAGTCTAGTCAAACAGAAGTGGGCTTTGCCCTTTTTTTTCTGTGTAGACGTAGAATGGATTTTAGTTTCTCTTAAGAATTTACTTTTTAAAAGACAGCACCTTTATTAATGACTTGGTAAAGTCCAGGAAGAAGGCATTAGAAATTACTTAAAAAAACCTGTCAATTATTATATCTTTTAATCAAAAACATCCTTTTGCTTCTTGGTTAGATATCTCTCACAATAAACAAAAAACCCCTCTTGGAATGCTTAAATTATTTTTGTTGATACAAATAAATTTAGCAAGCCATCTGAACAACCAAGAGTCTACAAGTCCTGAGGCACAAAACATCTCCCATTAAATCAAAATTGATGCATAATGGTGTTGTTAAAATATTTTACTTCAAATTTTACATTTGTATTGTGTGGAAGATTTGGGAATTTATTCAACCTGTTTTTTTTAATAAAAGGGAGGGCAGTAGGTTTGATGTTACTTCAGCTCCTTGGAAATATATTTCTGTCCTACTGAGCACTGGGAAATTAAATTCAGTTTACAGACATTGTTTGTGGGTTCCTGTGGAATTTAGCAAGGAGTACCATAAAATAAAACATTCACAAAAATTAGTTGACTGAAAAAAATAATGAATTATTCCCATCTTTGTCATACTGAGAGTTTAATGTTTCACTTTCACTTGGTAAGACAAAGGTGTAAGGAAAAGATGAGCAGAAGAGTATTTGACAAATATGCTTTCACATACTAAATTTGCAGGTGAACAAAGATACCAATCATACATCTGTTCATTTTAGATAAATGTGAATATATATTATTAAAAATTGTAATTTTTCAGTCATTCCAGTTTTTATAATTGAAAGCTCTTTAAGTATTTTGATTTGGCATTCTCCATCTGCTGATACAGGTAGCAGTCATGTCAAATAAACAGATGTATTTTTGCCAAAGTGTATTGTCACTTTGTAACAAAAGAATTTACTAAACACACAGTGATACCAGGTTTTCGGTGATTGCCTTATTTGGTAGATAAGTACCTATAATAAGTAGTGGTAGTATTTATTGACTGCCACTACCATGTTTAAATGTAAGTGTGTGTGTATCTGTTTTACCACTTTATGCTTGTTATAAAATCGCTATTTTGTCATAGCGTTAAGCTAGAAGTTGTATCAGTTACTAGAAGTCACATATTGCAGTGTACTGGTTACAGCACGGTAACGGACAGAAATTTGGTATTTTTTTATCACAGGTAAATGGTAAAAGATTAAAATACATATGCTTCTTAATGAAACTCTGAGCATGTCAACATGATAGCGTGCCTTGCTTTGAGCTGTCCTGCTGTTTTGAATAGTTGTGGAAAATGATCCCTTAATAATATAATTTGCCTTTTTAATAGAATAATAGGATTGTGGTTAAAAGCTCATGTTACTGACATGTTCGTTTGCTCTTCAGTCTGAGAATAGTTATGATTTGTAGTTACGATTTCTGTTTCATAATGAAAGCTGCTGATCTGCCTCTAAAAATGGAAGAGTGCAGACTCTGCAGTGGTTTGTTAAATCATGCTCTGCCATATGTAAATATCACATTTGGCTTTAATAAGTAGCCCTGTCTGCCAGCCTTTCTTGTAGAGTGTCTGATGAACCATTTTTTTTTGTGTTTTCTTTGGGAAATGTTTAACCTGAGATCAACAACACAGAATAGTTACCTGTCTTGTTTGATCTACTGGCAGGCATCAGTAGATAGGTCGGACCTACCTCTCGGCCTGCTAGTAATTCAGGCTATGCGAGGCTATGGGAAAGCTTTCAGGAGACTGGATGAAATCTGGGAGGTGTTTCAGGAGAAGGGACACTGCGGGGGTTGTCCTTAAGGAAGATGCCTGTGGGATCTACATCTTGCTATAATAGAGCATAGGGTGTATTCCTGGGAAACTTCCTAGGAACAGCTTGTCTACTTTAAAATAATCTTATATTAAATGCTAGTTTTTCATGCTGGAAGTACAGTTCTTTAATATTTGTGTAAGTCTCAGGTCCTTCAAATGCACCGAAAGCATGTATTTGTAAAAACAGTTGTTTGGTTTTGGTTTGGTTATTTTTTTTAAATACCCTAGGTGTGAATAGTGAATGGTGTTTAAGTCGTTCCCAAGTAGTGCCAAGTAAACTTCAAGCCTCATAAATTTTGTGTTTCATAAGCTGTCTTATTTTTGTCAGGTCCTGTATCTAGTCATTACTAAAAAAAAAAAAAAAAAGACGAACAAAAAATGGCCTGCTGTATTTCGTAGTATCATAAATATAGTTTTGGGACACACGGTCTTTTTGGAATTGTTATGTGCTTTGGTATGCGTGGTTTCAATCTTCTCTCCCAAATTACTGGGATTTTTTTGCCGTGTATTTCAGTTGAAGTAGACTGGGTTGCTAAGCAAGGCTTTTATTATACAGAAATCATGAAGCTACTGAAGTGTTGATGAGTAATGTGAGGCAGGAAGAATGAAAAATTCCCGCAGGTGGAGGGAATGGTGTGATTTGTGAGGGTGACACTGGCTCCTTCAGGCTGTTTTCAGTCCGTAGGCTGACTGGCCAGACTGCAAGTTGAGTGGCAGCTGACATCCCTGAGCCCTGGTGCGATGGGCAGGAGCCCGCCGTGGGGCTGGGCGGCTGCAGGCCGACTGCAGCGGCGCTTTCCTCTTGGGGCTCTGAATGAGGGGCTGGAGTCCCCTGTTAGGTGATAACAAGTATTTCTGATATGGAATCACTTCCGTTTTTTTAAATTTGTTGCCTCTTCATTATGATAGGTTCGTTCCACATGACTGCGACTGACTCGTGTGGACCTATTTCCACTTGGGGGATTTTTTGGGGGAAGGGACGTGCAAGGGGATGCAGGGGTAGATACTCCAGGCTACGTGGATCTGCCTAAGTTTCCCCTCTGGTCTTGGTGGGCTCGGCCTTGCTTGAGGCTAGGGTGTTGTTATACCTGTCCTTGATTTCCTGTGCTCTGGGCAACAAGTAACCAAGGCTGTTCCAGTGGCAGCTTTTCAGTAACACTGTGAAGGAAAAAATCCTTCAGGGTGAAAACTCTCCTCTAATGGTTGCCATGGAAATAGAGAACTGCGTGATTATATAGATTAATATCTCAGTTAACATGTAAATGTTCTGCAGCCTTTTCTGCCTTACCATTTAGGACAAATGTTTGTTCTATAACCACAGCTCCGTTATAGCTAAGATTTGGGCCAAACCTTTAATGCAGAAAAATAGCTATCTATTTAAATAAGTGATTTGGTTTCATAGAGTTCTGCTGGCTGTTCAAGGTTTTATCGGGCAAGGTTGTTTTTCTGTTGTGTTGTGTAAGATGCATTTTGTAGTTTGATGTCGTATAATCAATACTTCAAATACTGGACCAATATCCAGGGAATATTACTATTTTTTCCTTTCTCATTTGCGCCTGTGACACTTCTAGCAAAAAAAGACTTCTCAAGAAGAATGTTCCAGAGGAGCTGTAAGACAGGAGATACAGCTAAATTGATCATAATTGCCTCAATATGCTGCTTGTTATAAATGGAGGCAAATTATTCTAGTGCATTCTGGTCAGGTAGATGAGTCACAGTGCAGTATTGGAATGTCCTCTTCCTCCATCCAAGAGAGAATTAAACTATTTTGGAAAAAATGCCATGTTAAACTTGACTTACTGTCAACTGGTTTATCTTTAATAAAAGCAAGTATTGTACTAATTTTTTATTTTTTTTTTAACGTGGTGTAACTTCATGACACTAGCAGCATAATACTGATCTTTTGAATGTCTTTCTCCATTTCTGTGGAGCAACTAACAGGAAATGTTACATTCTAAAGATACTTTTAGTTTGATTAATTTCTATGTAGAACAAGGTTCTAACAGTATATTTTTATTTCATTCTGACACAGGGCTTTTCACTTTGTTAAACAGCAATGTAAATGTATTCTTACACTAAAAGAAAAAAACACACCAACAAAAAAACCCAAACTTACTCTATTCTTATTTGTCTATCTAAGTTTTTGTTTATAGTTGGATTTATTTATTTAAGTGCTGTCTGGATTTACATCAAAGAATGCAGTGTTTCCATTGGACATGCCAGGTCTTACTAGCCTGTGCACTCCTCTCCAACAAGAGTGTAGTGAGTGAGTCTTCGTGGTTTGGTGCATAAGTCAGGTTAAAGTTGAAGGAAAGTACTGCAAGAATTATCTCAAAGTGTTAGTTTATTTTGCTTTTCTGGTAACTGAAAGCATAGCTTGATTCCTGTTATACATCTTAGTGATTCTCCTTTCTAACATCCGTACTATTTTTGTTTTTTTGCCTTAGAAAGACCAAAAGGCCTGTTGTGTTTGAAGTGACATTTTGTAATTAAAAATTTATTCTCTTGTAAAGATGGGACTGTGGGTGGAAGTGAATGTCAACAGAGAAGATAGTCTGGAACCAGAGAATGACTTCTGTTGTACCTTGAGAACAATCCTATGAGAATGGAGTGTACACAGAGCACAGTGACTTTGGTGTGAGGGTCCAGATGTGTAGTTCTTAATTGTTCTTTATTTGTAAAGCTATTGCAGTTAGTAATTAAAATGTTGACTTCTTTCTCATATGAGCTAGGAATTCACATGGCCATTGTATAATTGTATGAAAACTGCATGCTTATTCTTTCCAGATTCTGTATAGCTTTAAGGCAATCTCAGCACTGTCAGCAAGAGCATCTCCCTTTTCAAGTGTACTGACTGTATTGAGGCAAGGTGGGTATCATACAAACCCAGTTAGCATCTATGTGCTGAGATCACATTGGGGAGATAATGTTCAAAATTATAGTGGACTTTATACGACAAGAGGAGCATCTTGAATTCTGTATGGTTATACTTGCTTTGAATCCGAAATTGTGTGCGCAGTTTCTCTGATGAACACAGCAAGATGAGCATTTGAACATTACCAATGAGATCAAAGATCTGAGTAACCAAAGAAAAAGGTGTGGTTTTAAATGGGGAAAAAAAAAGTAATTTTCACAGATAGCATCTAGATATTTAAACTCTAGGTGCTGCCAATACTCAGTTAGAATTGGAAGCTATTAATTGATGATTTTTGAAATACTGATTCTGCCCAGTATGTAAGTATGTAGGTGTAATGTTCACTCTTCATACCTCCTGCTGGAGCTGATCTTAGGGACACTTGCATTATATCTGTACTATGCTAATCAAAGAGTGACAGGAGATATTGTTGTGCACAGGAACTCAGTTGCCTATCCTGCTGACTTGTTAGAAGGGTTAGTTCAGGAGTTAATACGGTTCAGAACCATTTCCCAGGAGTTTCTGGCTGCTCAACTCTGGATTGCAGTAGTGTGGATATGTGGTGTTCAGTAACGGTTGACCTCTGTGTTTAGGACATCTTTAATTTCCTAGTGTAGACAGCCATAATAATGTGGAGTAACTTGAAGGACATACCAAGGTTAAAAAAACCTGCTGACTATTGCATTGATTAGCCAGAGATTTAGGAAAAGTGACACACGTATTTGAAGGTCTGGAAAATCTCCTTTTATCAACGTTCCTTTCCCATCGCTCTGAACAGTATGTTAGTATTTCTTGTCTTTTGCTCTGGAAAACTTTTACCAGTAACTGGGTCCTATATTATTGTACAGAAGGCATTCATTTGGGTTCATTGGCTTATAAACCCATATAGAATATCCTGGGCCACCTGTGATTGCTGCAGGTTAAGGGCTGAGGCAGAGCATTACGTTCTCTGATTCCAGACAAAATGCCTGAGCCCACACGAGTGTGGATTCTTCTGTGCCAACAACCTGTTAATCACATTTCTCTTTGGGACTTTGTCCTGAAGCTCAAGAAAGTTGTAGGGACTCTCTGTGGATTGACTGTCTGCCAGCAGTTCATCTTTCCCAAGGCTGAGCCTCCTGTGAATAGCAGAACTCTGTTTCTGATTCAAGAGAAAGAAGCATTTCTGAGGAAGAAGGTTTTTGAGTTGTACCTGTGCTTCTGACCTAACCACCTCTTTAATTACTCAGTGGCACTGCCAAACTGATTTACAGAGCCATGATGGATAATGAAGTGTGGTATCAAAGCATGCAGCAAACTCAAAATCCAGGTCACACAAATGGTCATGTCGACAAACTGAGATGAGTGGTAGAGTTACAATACCTGGGGAACTGCAGCGTGTACAACAAGGGAACACTTCAAGAGCAGTCCTTTATAAGAAAAAGGTGTGATAGTTGATTTAAGAGACTGTATTCAAGGGCAAACAGGAGCATAATATATATGGATAGATATAACTGTACTGATCGTATTACTTTTAGTGTTTAGATTCAATGAGATTGGCCAAGCGTATACCTCACATTTGTAATGAAGGCAAAATGGCACATCCCAAGCTATGAGGAAAAAGGAATGGCCATCTTCTGATCTGTATGGACATCTCTCTTCTCAGGACAGTCCTAGACTGCATCAAGCATTCTTAATATTCTCCAACTTGAATGGAGTGTAGCTCATTGCCCACATGCTGGTCATAAGTTTTATGCATGTATTTGTGGATAAAATAGAGTAGCACTTGGTCATTTAATTCCACTTCAGTTTCTTCTTCCCTCCCTCGCCCCCCCCACCTGGTTCTCTAATTCAGTAATTTATTTCAAAGTCAGTCATTCATTGCCTAGGGCTTACTATCCTGGAAACGTATAGCTCCTAGAGAAACGTATAGCTCCTAGAGAGCTACAGATGGTGATCCTGTTGATTTAGGAAGTTGTCATCCTAGTTTTGGGAAAAAATTTCAGAGCAAACTAAATCCCACTGAAACTCAGGACAATATAGGTGCATAACAGCAGATGCCTATTCCACCATCAGAAATGTTATTATTAGCATTTGTAAACATGCATGAGCTAACTTTAAACTCACTTAATTGGGTTAATTGCTAAGAAGGCAGTTTAGGAGAATGGGGCTCAACAATAGCTGCAAAGTGTGCCTGGGCTTCTGGGCAAATTCTTGAGCAATTAACCAACAGTTTCTCCCATGCTGCCACACTGATGTTACTGTCAACACTGCACCTAGATAGGGTAAATATGCTGTAATTATAATTTTGCATAAATCATGTAAGTAGTTTTAGAAGTGGTACCATAAAATCAAAGCGTTGGTGTGTTATGAAAGGATGTCTCTTAGCCAAAGCAGATTGGTGTTGGTTTTGCCATTAATGAATGCTTTTCTTTCGTCTTCATTTTCAGTTCAGGGTAAGAACTGTAGGAACCTGGACAGGGCCACATAGGGATCTTGGTAGCATACGCTAATGTAAAGGAGGAGGCAAATCCTGTTAGTCTGCCGAAATATGCCTAAGAAAAATTACAGGGAAGCTACAAATGAACATTTTGGAATAACAGAGTTCCAGGCTTTGTTGTTAGTTCATGCGTGCCTCACATCCCTTACCTAGTAACACACTCCTCTTGTGTGTGTCTGTGGAGTGTGGGGTGGGGTAGGTGGTTTTTTTTGGTTTTTTTTGTTTTGTTTTTTTTTTTCCCCCCGTTCAGTTCAGGGTAAATAATTCCCATATCCCATTAAACTGTTCAGCTGTGTCATTAATCTTATGAATTAGATGTTCATTTGAAAGCGGTATCAGCATGCAAGTATTATAAAGTAGGTCATACTAACTTTTCCACTTTCTTAGGGTAAAAAGATTTTCTAAAGCAATGACCTTGAAGCATATGTTTGGACAAAGACTACTCAGGAAGGCCTAATGTAACTGCTACTAAAGTAAAAAACATGCTGTTTTGTCCTGGGGAGATTGTTCCAGAATGTAACATTTATTCTAAGAGAAAGCACGAGCATTTAAAATGGGTAAAACATCAGGTGTGCTCATGGAGAATGCCTGATGACCCCTAAAATAAGCCATTTCCTCACAACAGATATTGGAAGAAGAATGAAAAAGGATGGGAAAGACAGAGGATAAGAAACAACACAAGCAGCGATGATGGATGGTTTTGGTGTGTTCCTGTTAGTTTCATCACCAATTGTATTAGATGCCCTGGTTTATTGTTGGAGTGTCAATATTTGATTGCTTTGTGAACTGGTTGATGTTTATTGTGTCTTTTGAATTGAGAAGTGTCATAAAATACCTTAGCCTTGCTATGCATTTAATTTGTGTACCATTTAGAGGTGTCTCTGCAGAGCTAAATGTCGTAGTAAAGTGGAACATTAGATTACCTAATTAAGTCTTTTAGAGGGATATGTGCTAAAAATAAAACTGATAAGTGGTAGCAATTCGCTGTTCTTAGTGGTTATAAATGTGTAAAATATAGAACACAACTTCAGGCCTGTACCTGAATAGGATTTATTTTAAGAGCTTTATTTACAGCCTGCATCATCAGGGGGAGTCTTTCAGGGATTTCTTTCAGACTTGCATCAAGCCCAGTAACGACTGAACCACTTACAACCTCCTAACACTTTAATTGCCAATTATCTCCTTTTTTATGTGGCCTTCAGTCTTTAGTAGGATACTTTATAGAACGACAGGCATGGGAAATATCATAGAAATATGATTTGCCAGTGTGTTGCGTGCAGCAGTCATGGCACAGCATGACTCTCGGAGGACTCTGTGACATTTGTTTGCCAGCAGTGATAATACTGTCCATTGTAGTTTTGCTGACAATCGGCAAAGTGATTATTAATTTATCTGGTACTGTAGAATTGTGTGGCACATTGACAGCTGCAAAAATGATTTAATTCTGGCTCCATACAAGCATACAGCTAAGTGATTATTAATAAAGCAACATTTATAAAGCAAATATTATGATGACTTAATGTGCCCACAAAAGTGTAATTCATGTTTCTTTTGGAAATGAATGGTGAATTAGGAATTTCGCCACATGACAGAAAAACATTAGAAAAGAATAAGTTATAGGTAGATGTAGATGAACGTGACTAATACTTTTGTTGATTTAATACAGTTTAAAGTTTGCTAATCCTGTGGAAACGTGGTGGGTTTTTTTTTCCTTCAACTAAAGAGAGCCCCATTAATGGCATTTAATACTCCATAAATCTGTTAAATGAAAGAGCCTTAGGATTTCCTTGACAGAGAAGAAATACGATGGTTGTGTGTTGAAATGCAATTATTACTTAAGTTTATAAAATTATAAATTTATATTTATTTAAATAAAAAGTTACTACGAAAGCCAAATCATTGAATGGGCGCTGTTAAAACAGGAAGAGTGTCTGTGCGCATGTGTAGGAGTATATATTCATGTGATGTTAATCAAAACGTCACGGAGTTTGACATTTTTTGGATTAAGTGTAAGTACTAGGTGTTGAAGGTTAAGCCCGAGAAAACCAGAGGGACAATGTTTTTTTGTCAAAAACAATAATTTGATTTAAAAATACAGATTTTCTGTGTGTGTGTAAAATGACTTATTTAGTGTAACTTGAAGAGAAATCTGTTTTTTTACAAAAGGTTTAGTAATGAAAGCAGAGTAGCCTGTAAGGCTTCAAGTTGAGTTTGCAAATTGGAAAGGAGGGAGACCTTGTCACTCTCTACAACTACCTGAAAGGAGGTTGTAGCGAGATGGGTGTTGGTCTCTTCTCCCAAGTAACAAGTGACAGCACGAGAGGAAACAGCCTCAAGTTGTGCCAGGGGAGGTTTAGATTGGATATTAAAAAATTTCTTCACCGAAAGGTTTGTAAAACATTGGAACAGGCTGCTTGGGGAAGTGGTTGAGTCGCCATCCCTGGAGGCATTTAAAAGATGTGTAGATGTGCTGCTTAGGGACGTGGTTTAGTGGTGGACTTGGCAGTGCTGGGTTAATGGTTGGACTTGATGATCTTAAGGGTCTTTTCCAACCTAAATGATTCTGTGATTCTAGATTTTCCTACTTTGATTCTGTGTACACAAGTTCGTGAAAGAGGCTGTGAGTGATCCCTTTGATTTTTCTCCTTGCACCTTGGTTATGTTCTCTTTTGACCAGAACTTGGATAAATACTTCACAGTATATTTTACAAATAGGGGGAAAAAAGATGGAAATTGGCTGAGGCACCTAATTTCTGCAGGCAGAGAAGAATTTTCACAGGTTGGTGGTTCCTTTTTGAAATCGTCAGGCTACCTGTAATACTGATGGGGTTTAGCCAGTTACATGTTTGTTAGTCAATTATTTCACCTTAACAGGAAAAGTTTGGTGATCTGGTTAAGCAGATAGGTGCCTGGAACACATACGCTCTCATTGGCTAGGTATAATTCATAGACACATACTACTGTTTGAGCTCCTTTGATCAGTAATTTCAAAAGGAATTCCATCAGCATTCTTTTTCAAGTTTAGTTAAAGTATACAGACCGTTCCTTTGGAAGCTTTAACAGTATTTAAAGCTATCCAACAGTTATTTGTTATGCAGTGGAGATGAAGTTTGTTCAATGTTTAGAACAAAGAATGGGGGAAGACAGTTTAAGTGAAAATTTTTAGACCAAAGCTGGACATTTCTTGAATGACTATTCCATGCATATACTGCCCCTTTGACAAGAATTGCATTGCTCCACTTAATGCAGATGGCTAGATTTCTACATGGTTGTTTAATGAGCTGATAGCAGACTGTTACTAACATGAGATTTGCAGGTCAGTAGAAGCAGTGAGACATTCTGGATTGGAAGTACTCTCTATTTATTTCTATTGCTTTCTGTCTAGTTTAGTTATATAGGAATTAGCCTCTAAAACAAATGTGCTACAATACCACCCAAATGGGTGAAGAAAAAAGCCCATGATGCACATCTGGGTAATTTTTTTTTCTTGTTACTGGGATTGATTCCTGCTGCTAGTAACTGAATAATCCTGTCTCACTTACCCAAAACAGAGATGTGTTTTGCATCTTAGCAGTTTTATTTTTTCCTCTGAGGCAAGAGTTTTTTGGGTTGGTGTTAGCAAGAGTAATGGCGAAAATTGCCAAGAAGCAGATCGTGAAGAGTATTGGTGTTTGTTTCTACATAGTGATCTATTTTAGTATATGTTAGAAAAAATTGCCAACAGAAGTAATAGCCATAATTACTGCTGAAGTCCTCCAGGGGAGTAAGGCAAACAGAAGTCCCATCTTTTGCATAACATGTCTTTTGGTTTTTCTTTTTCTTTTTTTTATTTTATTTTAAAATTCTCTTCCTGTATGTTCTGAGTGAATATTTACTAAGATGCAAATCTTAAATCTCCTTTTATATAAATGTCCTTTGATCAGCTGGCAGGGTTTCTTTTATTCTGAGTGATTGTTTTGCCTCTAATTTGTTTTTCACATAGGCACTTGTTGAAGTTACAGCTTGTCTAAATGTTTACTGATTGTGGGTTAGTTAACGCTTTACTTTCTACATCATCGGTGTTATACTTGAAAGTACTGTAAGTTTTGCTCGTGTTTTTTGGTAGTCTCCTGGTCTTTGCTTTAAAACATAATGGGCAATTTTGAAATACTACATCTTGTGTCTGTGTCCAGCTCCTGAATGATTTCAGAAATTAAACAAAGAATTAGGAAGTTCATACAGAAATGAAAGAATATAACAGTTACTGGAAGGAGACAGATGTAATTGCACTGTGGTTTTCCAAGCCCTTAGCTAAGCATGAGAGTTGGGAAATTTGTTTTGGAGTACCTTGTAGGCAGGAGCACTTACTGTAGAGGCGATAGATTTTTCTGTGATAACGTGAATGGTATGTATTGGCTGATGTGCTACTTCTGTAACATATACCCATATGAGAAGTCTCCAAATTCATTAGCTATCATATGAAATAGTAAATGTTAATTTTGTTAGAAAATTATGTGGGTATTTTGTTTTAGTTCTTTCACATATATTCAATGGCAAAAGAAATGGAGTTTGGAAAGACCAATGGCTTGCTGTTTCTTTGCTTTTTTCACAACTGTGGAAGAACTGAAGGAACAGAGTTCATTACAAGAGTGCTTCATGGTCTAGCAAATACACCTTGCAGTGACTGACTTGAGGAGCTCAATTTATTTAGTTTATAAAGAGGAGTTCAGAGGTGACTCGATCAAAGATTTTAAGTACCTGCACTGGGAGGAGATAACTACTGTTAGAGACAGCTACTATTGTCTGTTCACAGACAAAGATACAGCAGGACCATAAAGCTGGAATTTGCAAATGCAAAAAATTTCAGTAAAAACACAGTAAAAAATATTTTTTGAAGATGAGGGCTATTTACTCTTAGATTAACCTTAACCAAGATGGACTATTTCATAAAAGCTGTGCTTTAGTGTTATGACAAGTTATTAGACCTGATGCAAGAATTACTGATGGTTTGTCACATGTATTATACAGCACATCAGACTAAACTATTACTACGGCCTTTTTGGTCACAGAATCTTTTTCAAGTGCATGTTCTAGCGGTACTGTCATTGCTTTGTTTTGCTATTGCAGGAAACTAAAAGTATAATTTGTGGTTTATTGTCCTTAAGGGTTAACTACATTCTGTATCACCAAAAATCTCTCTCTCTGGCCCTGGCATATGTTGCTTCCAGTAAATATTACGGGAGTATGTTGGCAGAAAAGATGGAAGTAGTAGCATGTTGCCTAGTAGCCGAGACATACAGACAAAAGAACTGAACTTAGAATAGTGGTAGTGTTAGTCCAAATAGAAAATCAGGTTTGGAAAACATTTAATTTCTCAGAAGCATAAAACTATATATAAAAGAATTAATGTAATCTATACTATAGGGAAAAAAAACCCAAACCCTAACACCAAACAACCTAGATTTTATTTTTTTTCCCCCACTGGAGTATTTTTAAATCGATTGTAATGTTGTCTTAGTTTACAACATTTCCATTGTTTGTTCATCATAGAGTAATATGGTTATTTTCTTTCCTTACAAGATTGCCATGAAGTGTAATAACTCTTGGCAAAAAGCTGTGAGATTCTTAGGTATGAGAGACGACAGAAGTATACAGATGAAGTGTTAGATAGAGGTGCTGCTCAAGAGTCATATGGAAAGAGAATTTTCCTCCAAGATTGTTCAGAAAGCCACTTCATTAAAACAGTTTCCCATTTTTCTTTCTGTTGGCAATTTTCCAGTAGTTAAACAGTGACAGTATGCAACATCCTTGGCATAGTACAATTAGTATGACACAGCAAATACCAGCATAAAAGCAGGTCATTTCACAGTAGCTAGATAGACAAAGCCTGTAACCCGTGTTCTTTAAAGTGTTCTTGCCATGATGTTACAGTTAACAATTAGTTACGGCAGCTCTTGAGAAGTTTTCAAAATAGAATCAGGTGAATTCATAAATTTCACCTGAGTTCTTGGAGGAACCTTTAGAGTTGAAGTACCTAATTCAGTAATCTAATGAGCAAGGAAAAGCATTTGTGCTGTAAAAATTACTGAATAATCTACATGAATCCCAGTCAAGTTACTGTTATGTTGCGCTGTTACGATTTCACTTGGCTGAATAAAAAAATGCCTTCTCCAGTGTTCATTGACCTCCAGCTTTCCATGCCTATTAAATCTTTTTATTTGCTTGATTGCTAGAGAGCTGCACTGTCAAGTACCTTCAGAATGTATGGAAGAGCTTGCTTGCTTTCCTTTTATCTGTATTCCCTTTCCTTTTAGACATGGCCTTGCTCATTAAATGTAATCTCTTGAGAGTAATATTCTGTAAACAGTTTGGAAACAAATTGTGCTAATTCCTTGGAAATGTTGTGAAGTATTTTTACTGTGTCTAACTGGGAAAGTGAGAAAAGGTTACTTCAATAATTACACAGTTGATTCCTTTCCATAATTAGTTCACTTAGCTGATTTCATCTTCCTCTTAACAGACAAAAGAGTTGCATCAGCTGAATCTCAAATGCAAAGGACTTTCTTTTTGGTAGGAGCTGAGAACATCTGGACAGTGTCCACACTACAGAGCCATTGCTGCTAGCTTTCCCTTGCTTGTGGCAGCCCTGTTCCTCTGCAATTCCATGCTCAGGCCTTGGGAAGCGCAGGGAAGTCTGGGATGTTCTCATGATCCCTCAGAATGCCTTCTTAAATATTTTTCTGGCATTCATCCAACCCAATTTAGGCATATAAAAGGTAGATATTTGTGTCTGAGTTAATCGCCCAGGAGAAGCAGATATATTAACATAATGATTCATTTAACCTAGTTCTTTCTGAACATTAAGTGACTGTAAATGCCTGAGTCACTCAGGTGTTTAAAAAAATAAACATCAAAGACTAGGTCGGGAATGCAAACCTGTTTTTTTTACCCATATATTTTGATATCATCTCTCTCAAACTACTCAAAGTGGAGATGCGTGATAAATATTATTCACATCGCCCCAGTTTAGCCCAGGTTTGCCATAGAAATTAGCTGGGTGATACTCTTCACTTCCCACTGTTCTCAAAAGGGAGAGAGGGACTACACCAGAGTGCCATTTAGAACAAGAAACTGAACTAGAAACAGCCTTTCTCCAAAAGCAGGATGCTTAAGGAAATAAGTTGGTGATAGTAGGTGATAAATGTGCTTAAATATTCCAGCCTATTACTTAAGCTGTTCAGTTTATTCAGACTTTTTGTTAGGCTGAAAGTACGCAGAAAGGCCTTTGGAGTGACAGTTGTGCAATGCTGAGTGTGGCACGCAGCAGGGAAGGTACACTCGGAAAGCTGAAAATACGCTGGCATATGTTGTTGTGTGGGTGCGTCTGTACATATTTGCAAGATTGTTCCAAAATTGTGCCTGTCTGGAAGGAACTTTTAGATGGATTTGGTTGCGCTCTTAACTCTGTAGTGGAATATAGTAGATATTAACTTGCAAAAGTATTGCTATGTTTGTTCCTAAATTCCCTCCTGGCCTGTAAAAAAAAAAGTATTTTTTTGGAATGCTTGCTGCAGCACAATGAAGTTCACAATTGGAAGTACAGAAAAATAAATATGTTTTACTTTGAACGTTCAGGAACCATTCAATATGGATATATCAAATGAAAACCAAATATTAATACTGTGGCCATTTGTAAAAGTGTTTCTGGAATGGTGTGCTGAAAATAAACGCAAATAGAGTATAGAATCTTGCATACTGATATTGCACACCAGATCTATTTTAGTGTTAAAAACTTAATATAGTCCTCCCCCCCCCATTAAAACTATGTTAATTCTGTTGAAAATACTAAAATTCAATTCTTAGGGCACAAACAGGATGCAAAATGTTCCATAGGTAAAACACAGCTCCAAGCATTAGATGTACACTTTTCACTTTAAGTTTAAAAATTTAGATCTTTTTATATTCACAATAATGAATCTGAGGCTAATTTTATAACCATGGGACATAAACACCAAAGACCATATCCTGGAATGACTTCAGTTTATGTTTGACACAAAACAATACATTGGCAGAAATATTTTTAAAAATTGCTGAGAGCATAAGGGAGGGAAAAAGATCTCTCCACAGATGATGCTTCCCACTCCATTTTGTATTATTATTATGATTGGTCCCCTTTTAGGGCAATGTACTTACTTGGTAAGTATTCTCAAATATATGCCAATTTGTGTAGCCTGATACTACCTTCTGATAACACTTTTAATTAAGTTCAGCAGGTAGGAGCAAACTGGGGTTCACTTTTCAGCATGCACAAGAACTGGAGCAAGTCAACTGCCGAGCTCTTTCTGTAGACGCGGGGTGTAAGTATCTGATGTTCTGTGTTCCCAGGGGCCGGTGGAGGAGAGTGCAGTTCATTGGGCTGCTCTCTTCTGCTTACAGATATGTGAAGAACAGCTTTCACCAGACCACGGAAGTATTTTTCCTTCTGAAATAAAGAGCTGAGCTGCAGATGGGTTATGCTTTCTTCCTAAGCGAGCCTTAGAGATAGCTAAACAGGGGAGTGATATAATACTTTGATACTGTGATGTCACAGATGAGCTTCTGCTGATTTTTTCATTTCAAATTTTAAACTTATTTCCCAAATAAAAGCCAATGTTTAAATTCTCTTCCTGAAATGGTTAACATCGTAACAGTGTGCAGTCACACTTTTCCGATTTCCTAAATTGGTGATACTATAAGTCAAATAAATGTGTATTTCCATTTTATGCCTTTCAAAGCAAGTTCAGTACTGTTCCAGGGATTGAGAGCAGTGAAGCAGTTTGAACTTTATTCTTTTTGATACTGATACAAAGTCCCTAAATGAGAAACTCCAGTCTTTGAAGCCTCTGTTCAGCTAAACCCCATGAAGTTTTCTACTTGCATGTGCTTTTATGTCAGTTTTCCTCATTCTGTCTTCTTTGATAACCGCTTCAGAATGAGAACAAAGATATTACTATGTTCATGTTAGTCACATGTTTGTAAATGATGAGCTGCTGGTGCCAGCAATGGCTTTGTTTTATGTTGATTAGTCCATGCTGTCATGCTGTGTAGCTTGTCCTGAATTTACTCCACTGATTTAGAGCAACACGGTGTAAAGGAGAGCCTTCTGCTTGCACAGCATACCTCATGGATGGGAGCTGCCTTTGGCATGCTTTGTAGAGAGCTCAGCAGGAAAATGCAACTTTTCATCTTTAAGCCTGAGCATGTTAAAAGTTTGATTTTTGTCTTGCTTTGCGTGGTGTTTCTGATCGCCTTGCCTTGCTATTAATAGCAGGAGTACTCCCTGACTCAGTTTGGGAGGTCGGGGTGTTGTGGCACTGGCACATCCTTTCATTGCAATCTGCATCTTCATTGCTGCCCTTCTCTTCTCAGTGGCTTTCCTTCTCTGTTTTCTTGACTGAAGATTTCAGGTAATGCAAAATGACATATGACTAGTGGTGTTAACAATAAAGAAATACTTCTGCTTTACCAACGATCTTTGCTCGCTGACTATCTTTACGTTGTGTGGTTACTGAGGTTTAAAATGTGATTTGACAAAAAAAGGTGATCAGATTTTTTTCTGTGTGACCTGTTAAAACACTTCCTAACTGCTTTTCTGTGTGCATAGGAGGCTGCTGGTACTTGTACTTAAGGTACCATTTTGGATGTACTTCATACTTCTTTTTATTTTAAGTTAGAACAGAGATCTGCATGGTAAAATTCTTCTAGTCGTTTCTTCACATGGCAAAACTTTTCTAGTTTTCATGTTAGAGTTTTTAACTATTTCTGGAGTGCTTTGAAATAATATTGAAAATTCAGTAATGTGGTGCTACAATTTGTAAGTAGATAAGCATACTTACATATTGCAAGAAATTCAGTATGCATAAAAATATAGTGTTTTATTAGAAATACTTTGTCAGTAAATTAATTGGCATTTTAAAGGAAGAAGTAGGTATTAAACGCTGAGTCTTTTCAGAGCCCTTAAACTCTGTTTGCTTCTTATCTGCTCTTTTTATATGATTTTATTAGCATGTAAATTCTAGTTGTTTTTCGTAGTGCATTGATGATCCAGAGTTTCAGGCCACTGAAGAACCACTTTAATTAAATTCTCTGAATTCTCTGAATTTATTTAAAAAGTTCTTTGAGATTTGATTTGAATTTTTAATTATATAGAGTAGTGTTTTGCTGTGAAAAGAGTAAAGTTAAAATGTTATTTTTGCAATAGTCTTATCTGTTCTAAAACTTTTCCTACTGTGCTTTTTGGAATTTTCCATTTGAAATCTGAAATAAATTAGATCTAATAGCAGTGACTGAGGGTTTGTTTGGATAAGAATGTAAGTATTAGACTGTGCTATCTGGTAAAGCTGTTCAAGAGTAGGAATTTTTTAAAAAATAATAAATGGGCAATGCTGTAAGAAGTTGCTTATAACAGAATAATACATTTGTCCTCCTCAACAGTTTCTTGTGTTGAATGAACAAAAGGCACTCACCTAACCAAGGTAAATACCAGATGCCTCAGATTAAATACTGTGTACAAATGTACATAATAAACACATAAAAAAACCCCTGTACAAGTACATTTTTGTTTACTGACAGAAGCTAAACCACAGTGCTAACGTAAATACAGCACCTGGTTTTTTGTTCTTTTGTTTAATATGAGCTGCTATTTTTGCTCATATAATAAAGTTAATGGTAGAATAACATTCTCTCTGAGATGCATTGTCTCTTCTCAAAGAAATTATTAGATAGCTGTGCTAATCTTTACAATTCAATTTGTGATCTGAAGTGATCATGTCATTACCTTATGTTCAATAAGGCTGCTAGGTTTTATTTGGAACTAATTACTGCCTAAAACCAGCCTAGTATAATTTTAAATTATGACTTTACTAAATATGAAGTCATAATCAATTGAAAAATAAGTGGTTTTCAAAACAGAATAATTTTTTAACCCTGTTTATTTTTGGTATGGGCCTCAGGGCTTTGGTAAGGGATATGAAAAGGATACAGACTTTCCCAAACTACATTTGCTTTTATTTTAGTAGCATGCACAGGACTGGAAAAATCATTCATATGTATCTTATCTCCTCTGGAAGTAAATGCTAAACTTAGGTAACTTACCATTTAACTAATTACACTTCCAGCTCAGCACCACTCAGCGAGTGGTGAGGGAAACGTACTACATCGCTATTTTTTAAGTACAACAGATGCTGCGGAGATTGTATACTCAATCACTATAGACATTTTTGTAATTAATCAATTGTGAAAATGAGTCAATGCTTTTTCATATATTATTAATTGAATGCATTTGCAGTATTACCAAATGAAGCAGATGAAGTATGCCTTTTTTAGTGGTGCAAGGGCTTGGTATAATGACCTTTCTCACCAGCAAATAGATTATGTGGAACCAGATTCTGTGCTACCCTCCGTTTTCCCACTCACACGGTGGCATGAAAAATAGCAGAGTCTGTGAATTTAAGGAAACCATTAATTAAGGGGAGCTTCAGAATGAAATTGAGAAAGTTAAATTCCCTAGCGGGGATAAAAAGTGGCATCTTCTCTGCAGGATGATCATCCCTGATGTATGGTTGCTTGCGAAGACAGGGGATACGGGTGTGATGTCTCTCTGCTCCCCGGGCACTCTTGGTTGCCCTTTGGCACTTTGGAGTAGGGTGAATATACTATTGAATTTGTTGATGCAGGAAGGTAATAAAGGTTTTTCTTGAGCCGAACAGATAATCCCAGGCTCTACCGATGGAAGGCAGCATGGGGTTTATGGGGGCAGGGCGGACATGTGACTCTTGGTCACTGAGGATGAGGTTGGTAGTTGTGTTTCTGCATGAAAGGAACCAAGGGCTGTGGAGGGGAGGCTACACTCCTGGGAGGAGTTGCTTTCCTTGGCTTTCTTGCCTGGGAAGCTTTTGAATCAAATGGAGATCAGAATAGGTAGAGAATTAAGTGCCATAACTGAGAAACTGGAGGTTTATGCCAGTGGCAGCACCTATGTATCTTTTACTGAGCTTTCTTTTTAGGCTGAGGAAACTACCCTGTGCTTATTGCTTGCTGTTCCTTGCTGAAGGGTCAGGATACTGAGGCTAGAGTATCTTGTTTTGGATCTTCTTTGGAGAGAGAGCAGTTCCTTGAATAAATTGTCTTGCTGTGCAGTGTATTACGTAGAATACCATTCCCACAATGCTACTTGTTCCATAGGCTCTCAGTATTTTAAAATGTGAACTAGGTGTAACAGATGCCATCATGCTCGCTGAGCATCTGAAACTAGATGTGCAAAGCTGCCTCAGCGACCTTTCTGGGGATGTTGACTCCATTGCTGGTTTTGTTATCCTTTTTCTCTGTTTTTCGGCTTCTCTTATCTAGTTTTGGCACTGGCTGTTGGTGCAGACGAGCTTGTTTGCAGAGTTTAGAGTACTGTTGTCCTGGCTGTGCCTTCGAAAGCCTGTCTTTCCAGCTGGTCCTGCTGGTTGCTGCGGGCTGTGACCGGGCCACGCTCCACTGCTGGTGCTCTGGTGTGCTGCGCCCTTACTAGCTGCGGTCAGCTGGTCCACGCTTTGTTTGCGGTCCCCTATCTTCCTGGGACAAGGCTTGTTCCGTTTTGGCCAGAAATGTAACTGGGTTTGTCACGGGATTTGTCACAAAAGCTTCTTTATCTGGGACAGATGGAGAGCTTAATGCTATGTACCCACAGCTGAAGAGCTGCTTGGTGGGGCCTGGCCTTCTAGCAGCCTTCATCTGAACTATGTTTCTCCTTTATGTACGTTTGGATCAGTTCTTTATGTTCTATGTATTATGTTCTATGCGCCACCTGCCAGTTGGTGTCATGGGTACTGTGCTTTTTCAATTGGCTTATTACTTTTCCCATAAAACACGTGTATAGATGTAAGCAGCAGTGTTTTCAGTTGAGGATATCTATTTTTAAGTGGTGCATTTGGACAGTAACACCGATGTCTCTTATAGAATTTTTAGTCTTTGCCTTGAAGACATCTTGTTTACTAATCAAGTGCATAATATTTATCAGTTAAGCTTGTTATGGCAGTTGCAGAGCTCCCTTTTCAAGCCTTCATAGCACTGCTTGACCTGTTGCTAGCTTCCCCTACCCCCTCTCTGTTCTCCTCCGCCTATGAGGTGTCAGTATTTGGGATGCCGGTAGAAGCCCTGTCTCAGAGCAGAGGCAGGGATTGCACTTCCAGCCGTTCGGTACGTGCGTGGGATGTTAGCAGTTCCTGTTCAGCTGCAGTTTGTGTGTAATCTTACTGTTGCCACCTTTCACCTCCATTGTGTTACTATTAGTCCTGTGCCAGGTGTTGTTTGGACCATTAGTTATAGTGTTGCTATTGACAGGCATTTCAGATTACATAATTTCTTTAGCATGGCATTAAATAAATGATATGTTGACTTCTATTTCTGAAATTACAGAGAAACAACCTTGCAGAATTTCTTGTACCTTTTGTAGCTGATAGAAGGCTGTGTAGTCACGGGGTCTGTTTCTTCAGTGTCCTGAACTCCCTTACGTTCTTCAGTGTCGTTTTAATAGATTTGTCTGCTTATAGCTTCAAGAACTATGTTCCCATATCTGTTACTGGTGATTCCTATATCTGATATTGGTGATTTCTAAAACTGCAAAGTTTGTTTTCTAGAACTGTAAAGTTGAGATAACAACTTCTTTTTGCCTGGAAAATAGTAATATCACAGAGTGTGTAAGTATTTATAGATCACTGATCACAATCAAGTAAAATCATGGGAGTTGGCTGAGTATAGTTTTGGCATGAAATACTGTTTCATAACGTTAGTTAATTAGCTAAAAAAAAACATCAGAAAAGTTAACAACTAGAAATCACTCTAGGAGAATTTTTTACTTCTAAGTGGAAACACTACTCAGTGAATTCTCTACTTGCACAGGCAAAAAGGATTTCTGCTCCAGAAACACACTGAGAGAATAATGGTACCCTTTATATTGTGAAAGGCAATTTTCTATATTTCTGTAAATCTGCCCTGCCATAAAAAGAGAAGGTCTGGCATCTTCCTTGCTCTGAGCTGGGTCGTCTTGTCCTCTGGCTCATGTTAGTATTAGCGTTTGGAAGCCCTCACAATGATCTGGATCGTTGAACTGATGCAGTTAAAACAAAAAATGGATCAGAAAAAGCGCAAGATGCTGGTGGCAACCAGTGTTTCATCTAGATGCTTAAGCTAGTCCTAGTGATCTAAAGGTGTGTGTCCAGTTAAACGACTGATCCATGCTTTCCCTGTAGTCAGCAGTGAGAAGGAGCCTCCCCCGAAGGGAGCGATTCCTCCAAATGTTCAACAATGCAGATGACTAACTTGGATGACTAACCTGACATCTAGCTTTTTTTTAGGCAGCAGCCTTTAGATGAGAGCCATGTTGTGTCTCACCCTTTCACTCCTGATCTTCATGTAGTTTTAATACTTCATTTTGTTGAGGAATTCTAATTTTGACTTTATAAATCTGTAACTCATTCAACTGATCAGCAAGTCACAGAAAAAGGAAGTTTGTTAACAACTCAGAGAAACAGTTCAGAGGAGAAGGTGAGGTCTGCTTATTGAGCTGTCATTCTCTTCTAGAGATAATTTTGTAAAAACAGTGTTGTTTTCTTGCACTGAATACAATTGTATCCTAGCTGAGCTAATTAAAATTAATATTTTGATTAGTGACTACCTAAGTATCAGTACTATGTACTTATATATCAGATTTTGAGAAAAAAAATAATGAACTAATACAGAGTATGCATTCTGCTGTTTCAGTCCACAAGTATGCAATCAGATTGATTTATGAACTGGGAAAAAAAAAAGGATTACTAATTCATGCATAGGAGCTATTCATGGATTCCTGCTCTGGCATCTTTGAGCCAGTCATCACTTGTCAGTGTTGCATATAGTGCTCAGTGTAGAGGAAGTTAATATTTTCTACTTGAATAAGAGCATATTTTGCCAGGACTTTTTAATACGTAATAGCATGTCTAAAGACAGTTGGCATAGGAAAATTCAAGGAAGATGCAGGTAGCCAGAACACAGTTATCTTATTATTTGAAATCCTACTTGACACGTTGTTAAAGTTTTACTGTCTCTTATGGTTATGCTCTGAAATACTGTGATTCCACCTTAATGGCTTTTGACCGTAAGTTGTTAGTGCATTTTGTACCTGTCATTATTCATAACTCCTAAAGAACAATTTAAAATGGGTGGTTACATTTTGCAGCTGTTGTTGTGGAACAGTAAATATTTAGCAGTAAAGAAGTTACATATAGTAGGCATAATAAGACACTTCAGTTTTGATATTTGTCCTCAAAACTTTAAAGGCTTAGCACAGTGTTAGGAGTTAATAGAGAGCCCAAGCACAGGGTACTTTCTCTTCCATGTTTATCTGCAAATTCAGGTAATAAACTGGTTAATTTTAATGTTATTTTGTTTCTTACTCTTTTAAATTGCCTTAAGGAATAGGCAAAAAAAAAAAACAGATGCAAATGAGAGCTTTGCATAAAATAGGGCTTGGGCTAACCTTAAGTGCTTGAGTCCAAATCCCCAGAAAACCTCTGGCATTGACCACTTTTATTGGAGGTTTCCAATACAGTGGGCATTTTCTCTGTTTGACTAATAATTCCCTGGGTTCCTACACTGGTTTTGTTCCATCTTCAAATGTTCCCACTCTTAGCAGCCAGATATGTACCTAACGTGAATCACAGCCTGAAGGTGCCTGTCTTTCTCCACTCTTCACGTAATGAGCCTACACGGAGTGGTTGTTCTTGTAACTTGGACCTCCCTGTGAAGTGCTATAATTAGATGGGATGAATCTTGGTTTAAGTATTGCTTCACCTAAATCCTCTGAAGAGTTCAGTCTCCTGCATGTGCTCAGAGAATGAACGTCTCGTACATCTGTGAAAGAACAGACTTGTGGCAAATTGGTCTTGGCTGTTGTTTCTTTTTAAGATAGAGTCAGAGGATGGGGTACCTGTCTTTTTCTGTAGAGCACTCACCCAAGAACCGGAAGACCTGACTTTCAGTCCGATGGAGTTGAGTTTTTTCTGCCTCTCGGAGGAGTTCCCTGCATGCTATGTTGTAACCTAAATTGTGGGAGTGTGTGTGTGTGGGGTGACTTCCAGTTTTGAAGACATGTTGTTGTGTCAAAAATAGTCCTTTTGAAAGAATATGTGAGGGCCTCCTCTGTCATCTCAAATGATGAGTGTGTGCATTTCTTGTATAGAAATATGTAGAGCTGCAACGTGGCAATGCAGATGAATTTCTAGGTAATACTGTGAAGTTCCCATAGCAAATTTCACACTTAAACAGGATGGAGTATGAAGTGTGAGAAATCTGTCTGTTAAGCAAGTGCATTCTGTCTTGAGAGTAGGTTTGGATCTGTAACCTAAATTGTAGAGATGACAAGGTGACTGACTTTTGAACATTTAATCCTGGTTTTATTTCTTACCTTTCTTACAATCACAATCTGATTTAATAGAAATAGTCTTTGCTCTCAGCCAGGAGTCAAGAAGTCAGTCAGTAATTTGTGCCTCATGTCAGGCTTTCAGGATAGTACAAACCCTGTATTACACAGAAACTGTAAACTTGTATGAAGTTGCCGTCATCTTCACAGGCTTGCCAGGAACACAGGGAATACTTCTGAGCACTTCCGATGCCAGTCAAGTGCCCTTAACTCTTGTTTTCTATAGAATCAAATTTGTGCACAGAGTGAATTACAAGCATGCTCAACAGCAGAGTGCCGGATGGAAGGCAACGCGGAGATTGCTGGATCACTGATTTTCTGTGTCACTGTTTGATATGGTGGAGCTGCTTAACCTACTACAGCACAAGTGGAAGTTTTAGCCTAATGAAGACGCTTGGATGTTTAAATTTAGGCACTTAGGTCAAATGTTTAAATGTCCTCAGTTGGATAATATAGATACTAGGAAATCATGTGGCCTCATCCATACTTAAGTGTTGTGGCATTAACAGATAATGTGCTAATTACTGATGAAGGCTGATGTACACCATGGAAAAGATCTGCAGGTGTAACTATCAGACACAGCTACTGTGGGTATGATAACTGGTGGGGCTGCTCTTCAGTCACATACTGCAAATAATACAGGCAATGATAAGAACAACAAGATTTCAGCATGTTGCTGCTTTTGAGAGTTTCTAGTGAGACTGAGCACTCCCCTGTGGTCCCTTTGGGCCCCATGCCAGCCCTGCCCGAAGCAACTTTGGACTTAATGGGTGTCTCATGCCACCTCCTACACTTCTTCTTCTTGCACTGCATCAGGTGAATGTTACCTCCCTCTTCAAAATATGATGGCTGTTTTTTTGTTCTCCTCTCCTGCCTAATTATCCAAGTGTCCATTAGAAAATAAAGCTATTGCTTTTGCCTCATCTCTGCTTACCATGATCGGTCTTATTTACTGCTTCTTAAAACTAAGTCCAAGTAATTTTGGTCTGTCTCTTTCTCTACCCCATACTAAATTTCCTTGCTGCCTCATGCAGAAAAAATGTCTGCTCAGGAGCACGAGGACAGCAGTACTATCCTGTTATGTGTTTGAAGGTGCATGTTGTGGTGGGTTGACCCTGGCTGGATGTCAGGTGCCCACCAAAGCTTCTCTATCACTCCCCCTCCTCGACTGGATAGGAGGGGGAGAATATATGGGTTGAGATAAGGACAGGGAGAGATCATTTAACTAATTACTGTCATGGGCAAAACAGACACGATTTGGGGAAAAATGAACTTAATTTATTGCCAATCAAACCAGAGTAGGGTAATGAGAAATAAAAAAAATAATCTTAAAACACTTTCCCCCCACCCCCCTTCTTCCCGGGCACAGCTTCACTCCTGAATTCTTTATCAACTCCCCCTGAGCAGCACAGGGGGACGGGGAATGGGGAGTACGGTCAGTTCATCACACGTCTCTGCTGCTCCTTCCTCTTCAGACGCAGGACAGCTCACACTCTTCCCCAGCTCCAGCCTGGGGTCCCTCCCACGGGAGACAGTCCTCCACGAACTGCCCCAGTGTGGGTCCCTCCCACGGGCTGCAGTCCCTCAGGCACAGACGGCTCCAGCGCGGGTCCCCCACGGGGTCACAAGTCCTGCCAGCAAACCTGCTCCGGCCTGGGCTCCTCTCTCCACGGG
>JAVKLA010000005.1:31932440-31952956 GCA_034782735.1 Sagittarius serpentarius
GCTGCAGGTGGAGATCTGCTCCGGCGTGGGCCTCCCCGGGCTGCAGGGGCACAGCCTGCCTCACCGGGGTCTTCCCCGTGGGCTGCAGGGGAATCTCTGCTCCGGCGCCTGGAGCCCCTCCTGCCCTTCCTTCTTCACTGATCTGGGGGGGCTGCAGGGACATTTCTCTCACATGTTCTCGCTCCTCTCTGGCTGCGGCTTCTGAGCCCCAGCACTTTTTTTCCTTTTCAAATCTGTTACCCCAGAGGCGCTACCACTGTCACTGATGGGCTCGGCCTTGGCCAGCGGCGGGTCCGTCTTAAAGCCGGCTGGCCTTGGCTATATCGGACACAGGGGAAGCTTCTAGCAACTTTTAAAGAAGCCACCCCTGTGGCCCCCCCCGCTACTAAAACCTTGTAACGTAAACCCATTATACATGTTCACAGCAGAGTCAAAGTCTTTATCAATGAGAGGAGAAACAGGTGAGTTTTCTAGTCACTGAGTGTCAGAGAGGAAGGGACCTCCCCATGATGTAGTGTTGCTGTAGTGTTTCCTTGTATAAAATACGCGAGTAAGGAAGAATTACTGCCAGTTTTGCTGTGGCTTAAGACAGAAGCAATGAGCATCTTCTGGTTCTAAAGAGCTGAGAGAGTAAATGAAGAGGAAACTGGGTGGGGTGGGCCCTCGCAGACTAATTGCTTTTGTTAGTTATTTGTGAAAAGTGTAGATGGCTGGAAACAGA
Organism: Sagittarius serpentarius; assembly: GCA_034782735.1. NCBI lineage: Eukaryota > Metazoa > Chordata > Aves > Accipitriformes > Sagittariidae > Sagittarius > Sagittarius serpentarius. Next base: position 31,933,162 of record JAVKLA010000005.1, read on the forward strand.
AGGATTATGTATATAACCTGTGTTCCAGTGTGTCTTGTGAATGAAGTGGGATGATATTTTAGGATCTTTTTCAGGTGATGAAATCTAGTTCTGCTGACATGAAAAGGCCAAAGGGCATTTTCCTCAAGGTGCCTTTGTGTTGCTTTACCAGTAACTGAAAAGAGGCTTCCCCACCCACCCCACTCTATCTGCTCTTCCTGTTACTGTAAAATCAGCCAACCTGTAGCTTTTCAGCCACGTGCAGCTCATGGCATGGTTCAGGTATCTCGCCAGTGCTGTGTCTGTCATGGCTAACGCCAAAACTGCTGCAGGGGGAAGCAAGCCAGCAGAGGTCTGGGGACAGCGTTCTACAGCATCCTAGAAACATGTTGTACATCCAGCTCGCCACATCTGAAATGTAACTTCTACCTAGAAAACAGTTTTCACCTTCCCACTGTGCTGTGTATCTTGTGGCTTTCAGTTTTTCATTTAGGTGCAGGAAGGTTTACTAGCTCTCTATTGATGCTTTGACAGTTATCCATGAATAATGTAAAAAGAACGTTTAGTACATTTCAAAGCACTTGGTTCAATACCTCTTCAGACTATTTAGGCAAGACAGAGATGATATAATGCTAATGTAAAGCTATGAAGATAACGAATAGCAATAAAAAGGGTAGTGCTTTTACCTCTTGCTTCTCCTAACTGTAATAGAAGGAATAGTCACAGGAAACTACAAATCATCAAACTAAAAATGTTTATTAAAAATTACCACCTTTGAAACTGGTGCACAATAAACTGGCGGAACTAAGTGACATAAATACCACTGAGGGGAAAAAATAATGAGGGATGAATAATGACTAGTAATGCTGTCTGACATTTACGATTGTGAGGCTGAAGATATGGAGGACAAAATTGTTAGCTAATAATGGTCTTGGATTGGAAAATAGTTCCTGGGAATGCATCAGTAGAGAGTTGTCCACATAAGGGGCTTTAAAGGCTTTATCTGCTTCGCATTGTAATACAGAATGTGAAATCAGTGAACTTGGACCATAGCCCCATCACATATGGTTATCATTTTTAGGACGACAGAGCACAGGAACGGTCTGGAGAAATAAACTCCAGAAACGTACAGAAGCAGACACGTACCGTATGACATGGCAGGATGCCTCGAGGTAGGGAATCTACCCTGAGGAACCGCAGGTGAAGCATTATGCCCTCTCTGTCTGTCAGAGGAGCATTTTGGGGGACAGTTAACAGCAGTTGCCAGATGAATTGTTTCAGCGTTTTTCTAATATGCATAGCAGCACCAGGAATTGTGTGCCCTGAGGAAAGGTCGTTAAATACAACTGAGCTGTGGAGTTCACCACCTGTATCTGGCTGATGAGAGAGCTTGGCAATCTCCTCAACCATTTGATACGCCTTGTTTCCGAGACTGTAAGAGGAACTGTGTGGTTTCTGGAGTTTGATTTAATACATTTAAGAGTAAGGTGGTCTATGCAGGTTTTCTAAGTCCTTTGTAAGGCTTCATTAAAAGTTTTTTTGAGACTGCTGTGTCTGCACAATCCATAAATGTTGTTTTCAGTTCTGTCCTTGAAATGTGTCCTGTGCAATGCTGGCAATGTGGTTTTTTTCCTGTCAGATACTTAAATGACTTCAGCAATTTTAGACCTCTAAAAACCTATTCTTTCTAGTAGGGTTGTCACAGGAATGTCCTGCTTTAAGATTCAGTTCTCAGAAGTGGCAGACACTGGCTTAAATTTGCAGCTCCAGCAACAGATTTGTAATGCCTGTTTGATGAAAAGGATTTAGCAAATCTGGTCATTGTAGTCTACAGGGAAAAGTACAGCTAGGTGGTCTTCCTGCTTCGTTATAGTGAACTAAAAATTACACGTGAAATTTCTCAAATATGGGCAAGGGACCGAAAGATGTAAGCTGTTTAAATAGAACAAATTATTTGTGGGGGAAAAACTTCCAGCATTAACTACACGTTGGAAAGCTCCATGTGGCACATCTCCAGATGCTGCAGTCACCATTTTCACCAGCAGTTAGTATGAAACAGTCCCAGTGTGATGACCTTCAGGAGACCTTTCCAGATCCATCTTGTTTGGGTAGTGATACTGAAGGAAGGTGGCGTATTGCTTTCTGTTCTGCTCCACCATTGCTTGGTGCTTCTTTCCATAAACAGATTGTCTTTTTAGAATTCCTTGTGTGTAGTGCACCTGTCAGGAAATACATCTATGTGTGTGTGTATAAATTAAAAAAAAAAAATCTATTTCCAGCATACTGTACTGAAAAATAATATGATTTCCCCAAGAAATTATTTCAGTTGACCTAACTTCTTAGTTGCGTCATCAGGTGTATTGCTGCTTTCCCCAGCATTGGCTACAACAATATTTACAAAGTAGAATGAACTGCTGAAGCTCTCCAGAAGTTCTCCAAGGCCCCTTGCGGTGGGGTGGTGGTTACTGCTTGACATCTCAAGGACTGTGTCAGAGCCAACCAGCAGTGAAAATGTTATGCTGCATGAATGGCCAGTGGCACTTAAGTTGCCATTTTATTAATCGTTGTCCAGATATTCCAAATAGTCTGAATGCTGTTCACAGCAATAGCATGTTCTGACTGCCACCGTGTAGGTCTACGTTTATGTTACAATGACAGCTACTCTTTCCTGTTACCGTATGGAGTTACAAAGGTATACCTTTCATGGGTGTGACTTCTCTTGAATGCACTACGTGATTGTGTACAAAGCCTTTCAAATCTTTCCTGTTTCCGTAAGATGTGCTTGTTTTTATTTTTTTTAAATAAAACAGGAAAGGTATGAAAGAAGTTTAAATAAAATGGAAAGAAATCACTTATGGGTTCTGAACTCCATGCAAAAGAGTAAGTATCTTTGCCAGCATGATCAGTGGCAGTCCTGTTCCGTGTTGTGACAAAATCAGGACGTTTTCTCACTGTGACTCAGCTCCATATTACTGTGCTGAAAGTAATGCATCACAATTGTCCTACTCCAAATAACATAACTTCTAGAGATAAAAATAAAAAACCTCACTAGAAATCTAATCTGCCCATGTTTTTAAGTGCACAACACATTTCTGTGCAGTAGGACCCCACAAGGGAGTTCAGTGTAATTGTAGCACAGTTTTCATAATTTCGAGTATTTATGGTTTAATTTATCATGACCAACCAAAGAAATGCTAGTATAATTTTAAAAATCCTACTTTCAGATGCTGATGCATGTTTAAATTTGCCATTAGATTGTCAATGCTGTTAAATACTTCAAATCTTAGGGTTTTTTTAATTAGTTTTGTCTTTCTGTTTTCTAACAAGAGATCAAATGCTTATAAAATTCAATGAACAATTGCCTATAACTACAGAAAATGTTCAGTGTGTAGAGGTGGCATTCATCTTTTCTTGATATTTAACCCTGTCAGATCATTTTTGTGTCTGACTTCCCAATATGTAAAATGGAAATACTGATGCTTCTCTTTTTCTAAAGTGCTCTGGTATTGCTGATAGAAGGTACAATATGGAAGCTTGATATTAATATCATTACGTACTCGGAAGTCACAGAAGGCACTGCTCGGTTTGATTATTACTGGGTGATATTCTGCTTCACCCAGAGGACACTGTAGTCATGATTTTATTTATAAATACTTCTACAGCAGATAACATCAGCCTGCTTTCATTAAGACCTTTTTTAAAGTAACTAGACTATGACAAAATATATTTTCTCTGTCGCTATTTACTGTAGGTTTAAAATATGTTAAGACTACTGTTCATGATCAAAAGTTAGTATTTGTTAATGAGTTCGATGCATTCATGGTGGTGTAGCTTACTTCCTGTGCCTGACTGTTTTTCTGCAGGTGAAAATTGACAAATCTTAAGTTATTTCTCCAGTGGTACATTTTGTCATCTTAACAGGGTTTTCATTATGTTTAGTCTTTTGATTAATTTGCTGACTTTGATCCATTCACGCATCTTTGATAGATTGGGGCTGAGCCACATCTTTTCATCTGAGTTACCCTCATGCTTTTGGGGTATTTGATACCTGAATTCTGTAAATCACTGCGCTCACTTTACAAGGACAGTAAGTTCAGAGCTTCAGTGTGTGTAGTTTTCGTATGCGAAATTGTAGTTTAAGTCTGTTTCCCAGATTTCTCAGGCATTTGCTAGATTTCAGTAAGAGGTCTATTTTATTTTTTTTTTTAAACATCACGTCCCTATTGCTTATTTTATTCCTCCTTTTGCCTCATATGAATAAATTCTACTGATTTAGTAATTGCAAAATCAACAGTAACAAACCTATCAATGAAAGTTATTGAATAAGCACTAAATAAAGTCACTTTGTTTTTTGCTAATAGTAAACATTCAGGGCATGACTGACTGCTTTTTTTAGTTCACCTTTTTGTTAAAACAGATAAAGGTTATTTTCATCTCTAGCATTTGCTGGCTGATCACTGTGTTCCATGTCACAGAGAGGCTTGAATAATCTCTTTGAAGGCAGTATTGAGGCAGAGAATTAGCATTCTCTCCGGCTGGACTCCACTGCACACAGGTTGGTTTTTCGTTTGTTGTGGCAGTGTTTTCATTAGGTCAGCTGAAAAACTGCCCTTCTCTCCTTCAGAATGCAAAAAGAGTAGGGACTAGAGCAAAATGAAATTATAGAAATAAATTCTAAATAATGTATGTCAATCAACCATGAAAGCACTGACATTTAATCTTATGTAAGTTTTAATAATTTGCATATGCATACATGAAAACATTTCAGACACGTTGAGCTTTCTTACGTTTAAGTGAGGACAGTGGCTCACCAGTTTGAAATAAGACTGCTCTCACTGGAACGAGTGTAAGCTTTACTTCTAAACATGCAGAATCAAAATGCAGATGGTTGAGTTCAGAGATTCTAAACATGATTCTGCAATCATACCTACCAATGGAGATGCTCCCTCTTATTTTGTAAATTCTGTGCTGTAGCTAATTTCTCCTTTCGTCTTCCAAGCTTAGACTTCTTACCTTTGAGATCTGTATTGCAGTTTATCAAAGTTTCTTCCATTTTGAAAGAGTGTGTTAAGAGGTGTTTCCCACTAAAACAGTAGAACTGCTTGTCCCAAATACCATATCGGTATCTGTCAATGATTTGAGAGTCGGGATGTGTATTATGTGAGATGCCTACGCTTTCAACAGTTACTGCTCTTCAACTCTTCAGAAGTGCAGGAATGTACAGTGTGTATCTGCATATACACATATACATATATATATATCTCTCCTTTGCCAATGCATCTTTTAACATAGCTTCTTGAAGCCAGAGGCTAAAACTCACATACAGTTAACAATTAAAATTCACTTTGAACGGTAGGCAAAACCACAAATGTTTTGTGTTCATTTACAGTTTACCCACTTTTTGTGAACTGTGGAAAATAAGGATGAGTTATCTATATGCAGTGAGATTAGACAGCAAACTAGATGAGGAAATGAGAAGATTTATCACTTCTCTTGATTGTCTCCATCCCTCCAAAGTTGCTAGAGACATGATCAGATTTGGAAACAGGGAGGTTTGACAGAAATTTTGATAGGCTCATACAGAAAAGTAAATAATAAAGCTGCAGTATTTCCTGGCACAACAATAGTTTAAACTTTCATTGCAAAATACTAACTTCACTGTTATGTTTTATACAAAATAGCAATACTGCAATTCTGCTTCTTTTTTTTTAAATAGAAAATGCCTAAAATATGGAGGAGGTTACAAAAATGTGTCCCTCTGAATGTGAAATGGGTAATATCCTTACTTAGCCAATCTACAGTTAAAAAGTTCAGTTAGAATATGCTGTTTTGTTAATTTTGTTGGACTGTTTTGGTTTGAAAATAAATACTGTACATGCAGAAAAAAGTACACAGAGGCATAATAAGAATGACAGATGACTAAGGAAGATCAGATAAAGTAAGAAATTTACAGTGAGTTTAAATTTATTTGGGCAGACTTCTCTTACAATTTATTTATCTCGCTATCAAACTATTACTTCCAGTGCTTCCTGAGTTGTTGTTTGCAGTAAAACAATTACTTGCTAGAAATTCAATAAAGTAATATTTGTGCATTGGCGTTAGACCAAGATGAATTTTTTTTTTCCTAGCCTATGCCTTGGACCTGTTCAAACAAAACCAGATCTCTGCCATGTGCTGGACTTTAATAGGATAAATACTTCAGACTTCTAAATTACATAAATAGTGCAGGCAGTTGTCAGCCTTGGAAATAACTCTTACATGCAGCTGGTGGATATGAAGAAGTTGTTTATTTTGGGCGATACAATTCCCACAATGCAGGAAAAAATTACTGTTTTCCTGTCCTATTTTTATGTTGCCTGTCAATTCTTTACGCACAGTAAAAATATGGTTCAGTTTCAGATTTACTACAGGTTTTGATCAGTCTCTTCAAGGGGAAAAGTTCTCTGATGTTACTATTTTATTCTTGGGAGTCAGCTACATGGTTTAATATTTCTACCTTTTATTTAGCCTGGTTTTGGTTTGAGTCATAACAAAAAGATGCCCTAAAAGCATAAGATTTGGTGTTTGAGACTGAAAGCACGCCCGGCAGCACAACGCTCGGCCTTCGCTGTCAGCTAGTTCTGCCTGAGCTGGGCCAGCAGCACTGGAAATGGGCACCAAGAGCTGCCGTGGAAAACTTAACAAGACCCTGTGTTCTTTCCTTCCTCATAAGAGAAACAACACTCATAAGAGATATATATATATAACATATTTTTAAAAAGCTACCTTAGATATCTTAAAATCTGCTACGCTGTTGTTGCTCTGGAGTGAAACTCAAGCATGCTGTGCTGTCCTTGGCAAGGCTTTATGTCTGCTGAGGTCTAAGTATTTATTTGCCTTATCTGTCGTCTGAGGAAGTCATCTGTCTCCTGTGTGCAGATACGTGAAGAATTCATAATTTTACAATAATAAAATATCTGATCATCTGTTTTAAACATGCTGCTTATAAGATACCAGAGGCTTTGCATTTAATAACAGTCTATTCTAAAGCCTGCTGACTTCCCCAAGTCCTTTCTCAGGCGAGAAGCACTGGCTCCGGCCGTGAGGGAAGCCGTCAGCAGGGCCTGCGGTCAGCGCCCGTGTTTGACGATCTGCTTAGTAAAACCTGGTAATTCTGGCATTGGTTGAGTGCCATTCAGTTCTTTATCATCAAAGAAATGATTGCACCAGCAGTTACAAAGGAAAACTACTGAATGAAAGGTTTTTGCTCTCTGGAAAAAGAAAGGAAAAATTGCTGGTCATTGTATCTTTTAATCATAAATTACCATTTGCACTTCGCAGAGGTCTCCAAAGGACACGTTATTGTAAAGCACCTGTGGGCCGTATTAAATTGGAAGAGGATCTTTATTTTTTTTTTCAAGCCAACTAAGTCACTGAGCATTATGCTTACAGGTGTTGTCAAAGAGTATGTTTGGCTGCAAGTCATGTTCCAGACTGTGGCTTTTGTGAATGCTAAGACTAGTAAACAATCAAATACTCCAGCCACATAGAGAAGATTGAAGCAGAACTGAAAAGAAGGTCTGAGACATGAATTCCCAAGGAGCTTAAGCAATGCTTTAGCTAAGGTTCACTGGATTTTCTTTTGGCAGGCAATAACCAAATATCACTTTTAAAGTTTTACTTGAAAAGAAAAAACATGCTAGAAACATGGAAATGTCTTTGATTTTATCCAGTTGTGTGTATGTATGTATTTTCATGTTTAGCATGCTTGGTGATGACTGATCATAACGCAGTTTGTAGGGAGTTTCTTTCCTTTTGAAAACGTGGCCTTCAGTGTGTTTTGTAGCCTATAGAAATACCATGTGAATGCTGTGTAAAATTCAAATAGTGCAGCTCTCCAGTCACAAGATTCATAGAGCTGAACAGTACTGGGCTGCTATGCATAATTTGATTGATTTTTTTCTTCTCATTTTTCTTCTCGTATTTCTCTTTTCATTTTGGTTTGACACGTTAAAGCCATGCAAGATAGCATGGTGTCATTTATATATGCAGGCTGCATAGTCCAAGTATTCTTGCTTATTTTGATAATTTTGTCATGCATGTGTAAGACTTGTTCAAGGACCTGACATCTAGTTGCTTTTCGAGGAATAGGATGGTTTACAGAAATGCACGCCAATGTGTTTGTGGTGTTTTTTTTTGTTGTTGTTTTTTTGGTTTTTTTTTTTGTTGTTGTTGCTCATGCTTCTGACCCCTTTCTTCAATGCACTCAGGAAGAAGAATGAAACACCAAATATAGGCCAAACTGTCTACATGGAAAAGATAGCCTGCCATGCAGTGAGAGAGAAATTGTCCATTTAAAGGCATAACAGGAATAAATGGTATCCTGAAAACCATGACATGTATGGTATTTTAAATGAGCTGTTTTTTCTAAAATGCAATAAAGATTACCAAAACCAAAGCAAATTATCGATAATACCAAATAATGAAAACTTTATAGCAATGTCATATGAGAAGGTAGGAAAATGGAAGCAGTCGCAATCCTGAAAGGTTTGACTTGATACAAATAACCTTTCTTACTAAGAGATTCTTCGCTGTCAAGCATGGCACCATTTACATGTTTTTCCTGCTGTTTTATATAGTTTTCATCTTTCTTTGGTTTTTTGTTTTTAATAGAACCAACATCAAGAATATTTTAATATCATTCTGGTAATACAGCTGGTGTACCTTAGGGCGTTGCTAGTCACTGTGTGACAGAAGTGTCATCGTAAGTTACCTGGTGAGGAGGGCAGGAGGCTGCGAATGCAGAGATGGTGCTATTCCCACCTGCACCACAGTCTCGGTATGTAACTTCAGGCACGTTAGTTTAGTTTAGTTTGGTTCCTGTGTACAAACGTATCACTTTCTATGTATATAAATGCAGATAATAACAGTTTAAGACACATAATGGACAAGCTATGTGCTGATTATTCCTTACTTGAAGAAAAAGTTAAGATTTAAAACGATGATTGTATGGTACGTTGTAGACTTATAATCTGTGTATACTGACTAGATGCTCATCAGGATGAGGGTGAAAACTACTGTTTGGAGATGACTTTATCACAGTCATCTGCAATGGAACACCATGAGATACATATATACAGCTATACTGTCCAAGTAAATCAACCCCTTTGGGAAACAGTGTACATAGCTTAGCTTGGCATGGTTGCCATGCCAAGCCAGCTATACTGAGTCTGCGATTTGAGCTATTGTATCTATATATTCTGCACTGAGATGGGCACTCGCAGAACTGTAGTAGCCTGTGGAGAGCTAGCAGGACCGGCACGGACAACGTGCTGCATCCTGACGTTTTCGTTTACTCTTGAGGCACTGCTGGATCCTGGTTCATATATGAAGAAATGGTTGAGTTAGGCTGCCTATGTTAGGCAGTCCATTTAGCGTACATACCCAATATGGGTGGCATGACCATGCTTTTCTGTTACAGTATGATAAGGGAGCTTGGATACTATGCTGTCTAAATGATTTATCAGTCATCTCAACTACATGTTGTAGTAGACTCTGCTGTAGGCACCATGGCAAGAGATGTGAAGACAATGCCTGCCTTGCTGGTCTTATGGTGCAACAGAGTGATAGCAAGTGAGGTGGAAGGGGTGGGCTGCAGTGTGAGTTGAAGAAATATCTATTATAACCATCTAGTTTTCTACAAAGTGGTGTGAGCAGGGTGTGAGTTGGCAAATGTGATGCCAGATCTTCCTGTAGACTGAGTGTCCTAAGGAGACGACATACTTGCACCATAAAAGTATAAAAAGAAAGAAAGGGAAAATAAATTTGTGGGGGAAGGGAATTAAACTGGACACTGGAGGACCAAGGAATCTAGACAAAATGGTTCTTGTAGCAGAGAAGGAATAGTTGTAAAAGCAGTCTTGATTTGTGCTGCCTATCTTTGTTTTCTGCTACTTTATTTTGTTCAGTATAATACAAAATTAATCACATACAGATGAACGTTTTACTTGTCCTTAAAGCTTGCACTCTGTAGAATGAATTAAAAACCCACAGATTTTTAAAAGGGTGCACTAATATCAATATGCACTTATTACTCCCCCTGATGAAGGCCAGAATCACTCCTTTCTAGAGATACATTTTTAATAAATGCAGCTGATAATATAGGAGATAAGTACAAAAATCAGAGTCAGTCTATACGTAGGTAGGAGATGGATATATTTCAAAAGTCTATCTAGAAGATATAAAATAAAGCAGACATTTTCAGCTGCATTATGTACCTGTAGTAATGTCAAATAGCTCAGCAATGTCCTTTTTAAAAGACCATTTCTACACTGCCAAATTCAATAAAAGTATTTCCCATGAGTCAGAATGCTGACAACTGTCAGAAGCATCCTAAAAATGACTGTGAGTTTATTAGGCACAATACATTAGAAATATATATATTCTTGTATAAACAAATATTTGTTACCATATGCAGTGGTCTGCAGCAATCTTTGTCTGGAATGAAATCACGTAACCAGTTTTGACCTGCAATTGCACTGCAGCTTGTTCTGGCCATGGTAAAGGCAAGAAGCACCAGCTATGATTTCCATCCCGTCTTTGCAGTCCTGGCAGATGGCCTCTAATGCTGAGCGGGCCTGGAAACAAAATATTTTTTAACTTGGGCAAACCAAAGATTTTCCCATGTTTTTTCAGAATCCACAAATTCAGTTGGTGGTCGCTACTCACTCTTCAGGGATGATGATGCTTAGAGTATATCTTGTACACCTTACAACATACAAAGTATGCAGTGTGTCCCCTTTCAATGCTCTGGCCTCAGCAGACTCCACCAGATGTGTGTAGTTGTGTATAGCTAGCACAGGTAATGTGCAACAGGGACGTTCTTGGAGGCATCTTGGTTTGAGTGGGAGCTACTACATTGCCTGAGCTGTCTATCTCTTACAAGTAGGATGCTATTCTCTAGACAGGGGGACAGAAGATACTGGAGCCTTGTAGAAAACTAGGTAGTTATAATAGATATTTCTTAGAGTTTGCATTAATTTAAAAAGATTCTGCTTTAGTAAGGCACGTAACAAAAAATTAAGTTTCTCCTCGGCGGACTTTCCTTCAGTTAGTCTTCACATAAATTCAGTTTGCTGTCCTTTTTTTTCTTTTAAAAAATCCTTTTATAACCAAACTGACAGAATTTTTAGATTATGGTTTTGGAATGTAAAGTATAATATTTACTCTGATGAACAATCAGAAGTAAAAGCATATTAATAAATAACAAGTGATGCAGGTCTGATGTCTTCCCCCCCCCATCCCGCTCCACTAGGGTATTTGTGGCAGAAATGTCTGATAACTGTCACATTATTATGTAGCATCTCATTACAGGAAAGTATGTCTTCAGATAAACTGTACATTGAAAATTTAAATGAAAAGATATGGAAAAAAGGACAGATGTTAAAACGTAGCTTAGCTTTTTAAAGCTATGTAGGCTTCCTCTGCCTTAGTAGAGGAAAATAAAAACAAAAATAGTCTAAATAAATTTTCCTCCATTTAAGGATGAAACGATGTACACAGGCCAATTGCTTAAGTTGTTTTTGTTGTTAAAGAGCATATGAAGGTTAATCGTGGAGCCATGAGCAGCCTCTGGATTCCAGCTGGTTGTACAGGTCACTTGTAGGTGAGAAACTGATGGTGTGAAGTGGATTAAGCTGATGATTCTTTCTTTCCTCTTGCGTCTCCCAAACTTGCTGATGTGCTTTGGAAAAAAGACATCATGGCAGCGTGGTCCGGTGGATTTCATTTTTATGTGTGCATTCATCTGCAGTGACAGCAAGGAGCCAAGCATCATTTTTGTCGTGTAATTTCAAAGTATTTAGTATCAGTGGAGAAAAAGTAAATCTTCTCTCCCTCACATTTTCATTCCTGTAGGTTCTGGTGTAGTTGTACTGTAATAAAACTGTCATGGAACTGTCAGAACCAGTCCTGTGATTCAGCCTATTCGTGTGCATAATGTATATTTTGTCAGGGCTGGTTTGGGCAATGTTATCAAATGTCCTGCTGTAAAAAAACTTGTTGTTGTGGAAGTGCAAGATAACTGTAGGAGTGCTGGAGTAGCACTTTAGCCGCTCTGGAGAGCAATCAAAAAAAAGTTCAGATGCCAAAGAGTTTGGCCCCACTTTGGTGTGGAAGCGGAGTGGTGGGAAAAGGACCTTAATCCCTCGAAGTGTGATTCACCATCACTGTGTCTATGTTTAGCATGATCTGGGACTCGGTGTGGGTGCGTGTTTCTCTCTGCCAGCGCTTGCCAAAGTCAGTGTAATCCTCCCTCTGGGGAGGTACCTGCGCCGCCTCTCTCCAGCGCGCAGTGTCCCGTACAGCTTCTGCTGCGCTTCCCCGCGAAGCTGCGCCTCCTGGTATCATGGGCCCTTCTTCCTCCCCGCGTGCTAGAAAGGATTCAGAAATGCGGTGACTGTCCCTGGGTCTTTATAAGCCATTCTCGCCGTGTTGCGAGTTCATTCATATTAGTTCATTTACTGCACACTCAGGTTGCTGTTGAATTATTGAGCTTTTATGTAAATAGAAGTCTTTACGTGAGGGGAGATATTATGCTGTCAACACGTGCCGCAAGCTGGGCTCTCTGATTTATGCCAGTCCTGGGAGTACTTCAGCTGGGGAGGGTTTGGAAAGGCAGCTGTTGAACAAGAAACTAAATGCAGCTCTAGCATTTTTTTTTTCTCTACATCAGGAATATACAGTTTTCAACTCTTGCCTGTTGAAATTCAGAGATGGATAGTGCATTCTTATTTAGAATATTGGCAGTTCCTTTTAACAATTAATATTGTACTATGCCGGCTGTATTGTTGTTGTTATTTATTCCCAGCATTCATGGGGTTTTTTTGCAAGGTAATGTGTGGTCTAAAATAGGAAGCTTTTCTTCAGCTATTTACAAACTGATGGAGCAGTCAAAGAAGATGTAGAGCAATCATTCTTGTAGAAAATACTGAAGGCAAATAACAGTCTCTAGTGACAAGTAAGCATCTGTTTTTTCCTTTCATTAAGAGACGTTACAAGGTGACAGGAGACATTACTGCTCCTTTGATAAAAATGCTGTTGAAAGTACTGGTGAGCTTCCTCCTAGATTCTGCTTCCTCCACTTGGCATTAAGTGATGATGCAGAAACCAGTTGATTTCAAAGGCCTGCACAAACACAAGCAAAACATACAGCCAAACATACCACCAAATGGTATCAAAGTAAGTGAGGATCCACAGAGTAAGTAGAAGTTACAGTTGAAAGTAATTTTTGCTGACTTGATATTGGCACTGTCTCTTTTTTTACTCAGGAAAGAAATAGCTTCTTTTAGTATCTCTGGAAAATATTCAGGGAAAGTCCCATAGTTAGTAACTGAGAAAATGGCATAATAGTTTCCTGTCCTTCAGTTGGAAAATACACAGTATAAGATTTTTCTTACAAAGTAAAAAATAGCAAAAGTAAAACAGACAAACAAAAAATTAAAAATCACTGAGAGAGATGTTTTTCCAATATGTTTCTCAGGATGAAAAAAGAAAATAAATACTGAAATATTTCTAACAAAGACTCATCTGCCTTATCTTCTGATTCTCTTTTCCACTGAGGAAAAGTAGATTTTACTTTTTATTTAATTCAAATTCTAAGGTTCCAAATTAAAATTCTTTGAGCTGAAACACTTCTGTTTATATATATTTAAACTTGGGAGGAGTTAAAATGCAGACTGTTACACATCTCTTCAATGGCCAAGAGATCACAATTAAAATGTATGAGAAATAATTTAGCATGTATTGGGGAACTCCATAAGAGCAATTTCTATAAATTTCTATAAAACACAGGAGACTTTATATACAGTTTTTTTAAGGTTCAAATTGGCAGCTAAGCTAGTTAAACACTGCAGTTAGAGAATCCAAGAAGACACTGCTGCAAAGCCTTATATTATTCCTCAGTGTTTTAGGGATGCTTTCAGATGTTAGCTAGATCTGTCAAGAATGCAGTACAGTTCAACTCCCATCTACAGCTATGATCTCTCAAGGGGGATTTTCAAGACAGACTTTGGTATAAGCAGTGTTTGAGGTGAGTCAAAAAAAGGAGGAAGATTTTTTGAGAGTAAAGTGACTTTAGAAGAGTCTTCAGATATTTTCCTTTATCAATTCCAAATCAGTCATGATGAGCACAAGCAATTCTGATTTGGGGCAGAATGAATTTTGGGTTAGAAAGCCAAAGAGGAAGATGATGGCTTTAGCAATAGCAGCAGCGACTAGCTTTGATGTGCTCAGGGGTCAGTTAGCACCTTAGCCCATAGTTCAGGCCAAATACTATGGCATTGTAGGCAACTGATTGTTTTCTAGGGGAGCAGAAAAGGAAATATCCACGTAATGGAGACACCTAATCATTTATAAGTGGATGGGCAGGCTGGAATATAACTATCAAAGGCAGCTGTGGTGTATCAGGACTAACTAACTTTTGAGTCACCGCTGACCCTGCTAGACTAATAAGGCTGACTCTGCAGAACCACTTAGATGCCTCTGTACGGTTCAGAGGAAGCACGTGCTGAATTGCCGGAGGGTTGCATGCCTTGATGTTTTAGGAAATCAGCATGTACTTGGCCTGTTTCATTTCCTGATATTCCTTCCATCTTTCCTTTTCGTAGGGCTATGCAAAATGTTGAGTAGGACTATGCAAAAGCAGCTGTGCTTTCGCAGCTCCGTTTTACAGCTTTAGGCAGTAGACTACCTGGAATACGAGACCTCGTCTGCTACTTGATTTCACCTGAAGCATCAGAGCTAAAATATGTACCTTTAAAATATCACTTTTCCTATCCAGGTAACAGGCTGCTTAGTGGGTTTCCTAATCTGAAACTAAAATCGTAATTTTGAAATAGCTTTGGTTTTGAAAGATGAAACTTCTTTTGGAATCAAGCAACAATAATGTTGATTATAGTATGACACAGAAGATCAGAAGTTTAGGATTTCCATCTTAAGGATGCAGAAGCAGCAGAGCCAATCACAACAGGATTCTAACCTTAAAAGAATGAGAATTTATGAAATATTAGTATTTTTATTGGATGACATTGCATATACAGAACTGAGCTCCAGATTTTGTGATGTGTCAGTTAAAACTGAATGTAGCATTTTAGTCTCTTGCTGTACTTTTTGCTGGTTCCCAGCTGTCCTAGAGTCTCACTTATTTGAATAGACTTAACTGTGGAAAAAAATCTATTAAAAGCATTCCCAGTTTGAATATGCCCTACTTTTAGCAATGAATCTGTCACCATGTCCATCTGAATCGCAGCAAGTTTTTTCTCCTATTTGTTTTCTGCTAAGCATAGCTTTCTTGGCAATTATCTAATTGTGTGAATTTCAGAAGTGTGGTTTGCTAGTGAGGGAACACCGTGGTCTAGTGAAATGAGTTTCTGGTCAAGATTCTCTTAAAACCATACTGGGAGCTTGGGAGTTATTTCCCTCTGTAATTTTCCAAGCATTGGAAAAGAAAAAGCATAGCAGAAATTAGATTTGAGAAAAAGATGGCCTGCTGGGTTTGATTGTTGAGGTTTCCTTAATAAAAAAATAAATAAAAAATAAAAGAACAAGCAGATTGGACGACCACTAAGGCGAAGGGAAACCAGCCTTTTTGGGGAGTTGACCAGCCTTCTCTGTAATCTTTGTTAATGAATTGAAATATAAATGCTTGAAAAGTATACTTAACCTCTTTTTTTCATCAAAAATACATACTTACAGGACATAGACCAGGAAAGAAAACAAAAATAATTTCTAAAACAACCACCCTAAAAATAAGTAAGCAAAGACGCGTTAACAGCCTGTACAGATTTGCTGTGACGATCCTGTAGCAGGCACTTTCTTATTATTTTGTAAACCGTTTTGATCTTCTAGAAATTCTCATCCACATAAAATCCTCATCATCTTCATTAGTGGTTTATTCTGCTGCTGCAGATGGTTACATTTTTGTTACAGTAAATTACATCTATAGGGTACTCCCTGGAGTAGTTGATACAGTCAATGTGTAGCATACAGGATAAATTCCCTTCATAAAGCTTTAATTTACTGACTGTCAAAAAATGTCAAAAAGTTGTTACCTCTCCAATCTCATTCTTCTCCAAGTGGAAAAGTTATATTTTTGCAATGTGTTTAGCACTGAATTTCACTGTAACTCATAGGCGAGTGCTGACTTGTTAAGGGCAATGAAACAAAACATTGCAAAAATTGTGCCATTTTGTTTTTTCATCACCTGATTTATTTTGGAGAATTACCATGTAAACAAAAAAATATAAGAAATTAATTTCTAGCCTAGTAATGAGGGATCTGAAATAGAATGGAGGAACCAGTTCTCATTTGCAGTAAAAATTGTCCTGGCTGTGGAGAAGATTTCTTCCAGCGTATGCGTTGTGCAAAGGGGCTTCAGTGTGAATAAGGCTTAGCAATGCTTTAAACATTGAAGCAATTCACTTACTTTTTGGGAAATATAAGCATGCGTCAAAGTCCATCGATCTCTAGAACATGGGCCATTTATCATTTTCTTTTCTAAGGCTGTTTTTGTTTTTTAGCTTAGTAACTTGGGTAGTATAGCCAGATTTCATAAGCCATCCACTTAGGCCAGACCAAAGCTTACAGGAGGCATGAAAGTTTACCAGGCATGGTTCAGCCAGCCGTGAGGCACAACTTGGCCTTGACACAGAACTGGAGTTTGACAGTGGTGTAAAGGGAGATACGTTGTCTTTTGGTGGTGTTAAAAGTGAAATGATAACTTTCCTTTACAGTCATTGTGTCTTATGTAACCTTTGATTTTGAAGCTTAGCTTAATATGTAACCATATGGCTGATGTATGTCTGCCCCTGAGAGGACAAAAGCCAACGATCTATCTAGATGTTGCACATCATATAATCCCTCAGCTTTGCAACACAAAGCAAACATACGCTCCCTGCTTTCAAGGGACTGTGCTGGGGAGAGCAAGGTTCAAAGCACCACACTTGAGAGCAAGAGTTTCCTAAGCAGTGTGCATCTGTTCTTGTAGTACTTTTGTGATATGGGACGATGAATGACTTTCTCTGAGTTCATAAAATAAGGGGAAGCCTAGGAGGATGTGGTCACTGTTGAGGTCAGAGGTCGAAAGTACAGTTAGTACAGGATGCTGTTTCCAGTTTGATCAATGGAAATTTTAACAGTGACTTCAGTCAGGGCGGAATCTGGCTATTATTTTGCAAGTTCTTATCAGAACCCAGATGGAAGAAATTATTTCTTTATTGGCACAGGCTTTCTAGAAATAACTAGAAAAGTAAAAGAGAACCTTGTAACTTATAAATAGCATCACATAATGAAACCAACATTTATTTTTCCTAATTCCTATTTTTTATGAGACTTAAGCACCAGAAGACTCTTTGAGACTTGTTAGAGCCATAGAAAGGCACTTGCATATCTGTAACAAAGACTGGAATAGGGGCCAGGAATTTCATTTTCCCCCTGTCAAGGAGAATAAGTAAGAGCTGACCTCCTCAGAGGTAGGAGGGAATTGCTGCAGTAAAAGGGACTGCCTCAACAATCATCTTTGCGGAAGAGGAGATGCATTTACTGAAACTGATGTTCTCCTAAGGTGGAGGTGAATGAAGATCCTTGGCCTGGAAGGAGTCTGTCCTAGAGGAGCTGCTGGTCTGAGCCAGCCAAACCAAGGTATGGTGCTCTCTCTGGGAGAGCTCCTTTCTTGGCAGGTGCTGCAGAAGCCACGCAGTCCACAGCAGCAGTGGTTAGGATGGCTCTGAGGATGTCCCACAGCAGCAAACTGACCTCTCTTAAATGGGGCCTACAATCTGCTGTAGACTTGTCTGTCTTCCCTCCTTTCTTCTGATGTAAGGGTAAGTTTTCTTGGGATGCAGGTCTTTTTTTTTTTTTTTTTTTTTTTTTTAAATCATAAAATAAAATGAATATTCAGTATTCGCTTGTTACTTATCATTTTGTATTACCTTATATTTAATAATAGGAGAAAGGATAGAAAGCAAAGCAAAGGTAAATACTGTTTTCTTAACCTGGTAAATGGTTCAGGGAGTTCTCTGGGATTTAAACTGGCTTTCTTCCCTTATGCGGGCACCCGTGATGCTGTCAACAAACTAATGATTGTCAATGGCTGTCAACAAAGTAAACCAGATGAGACAGAGGACAAAAACAGATTGGTAATTAATTGTCGTTAATTGGTATAATTCATAAACTTGCTTTTGAAACCAGTCAGAAGATTATCTCCCTTGTGAGGGATGACAGCAAGCTAGAAGCGCTTTGTAAGAATTTTCTTAATTTTTTGCGATTCACAGACTAGAAAATACCCAGTTGTTGTTACCAGAATAACAGGCGCTTTATGGGTTGTATGCACAGAAACAAGCTACCGTGCTACTCTGCGCCTTCATTCCTTCCCACCTACCATTTGCCTGTCTTGGTTTCATCTGACTATGAAATCCAGGGGGACTGAGCCCCGCACTTTGAAGTGGCTCAGGCTTGCTGGATCCAAGTTCTGTGACTCGCTGGCAGCTGCAGTGGTGGGGTTGTACTAGTCCACATCTGGACAGGAGGAAACACCTCGCCTCCTGTCAGGCACCGGGAGCGCGAGCAGCAGCTGTGCCGTGTGGGACCGTTTGCAAGCACAAGAGGAACATCTGACTATTTGAGCTGTGTTTGCAGTTCAAACAGCTGCTCCGCATCTTCTAGATCAGGAAAAGAAAAAAAAAAAAAGGCACAGGCTGGGTGGAAGGGTCCCACAGGCTGAGCCGTGATGTGTGGCGTGACATGATATAGATAGCTTAACGGAGCCCCGGTCTCACTGGGCTGCCTGTGATCTGACATAATATACATCGTGTTAATCAGGAAGGCTCTCATAGTGTTTTCCTGACAATCCTAATCTCATTTTCCATGATATAGGCCCATTTATATTCCTGAGAGATTATCTTGCTTTTCTTCCCTGTCAGTTGAGGTCGGTCATCCAAAATCCTAAAATTCAGTGCTGTATTTATTTTTGCCAGTGGAGAAATCTGTTTATTATGAGTCATAGAAAAGTGAAACAGATGATCAGAACTTCAGCACAGTTAACCTCCCACATTTACAGTCCTATAATTAAGGTACTAATGCTTACATTGTCATCCTTCTCACTCCCCTCCAGTTTGGGGAAATTGTAATGGTGGCTTTGAGCTCTGCAGAAGAAGAAAAGGTGCCTTCCATTCACCTTGGACTTTTCATTTCCGTCTATACCCACTAAAACATCGCCTTCCTTTGAGGTAGGCAGGTCTAAAGGTGTATAGTGCTATTCAGTTTACCCTGGGGCATGGGTCAGTCTCTTCAGCAGAGAGTTATTGTGCATCTTACGCTTTTATTAAAAAGCTAGTCAGAAGTCCACATCTATATGCCATAACATTAAGATACATATTTTGATGCTTTTACTGTATTACTTCAGAAGGGAGCTGACTTCCTGGTAGTATGACACACCCTCTAATGGATCCAAGAAGTCAGAGTACTGTGTAGGTCTGATCTGGCTGCACACCTAATGTATGGATAGGTTTCTTATAACTTTCAGATTTTAAGCCCAGGAGGGAGGCTTAATAGAAAAATGAGGAGATGGACTGTTAGGGATGCTGTGGTGTCCTGGTTTTGGCTGGGACAGAGTTAATCGTCTTCCTCGCAGCTGGGACAGCGCTGTGTTTTGGGTTTAGGATGAGAAGAATGTTGATAACACCCTGATGGTTTCAGTTGTTGTGAAGTCACGTTTAGACTCAGTCAAGGACTTTTCAGCTTCTCCTGCCCAGCCAGCAAGAAGGCTGGAGGGGCACAGGAA
>JAVKLA010000005.1:31953056-31966945 GCA_034782735.1 Sagittarius serpentarius
TCATTGTTAGTTTCTTCCTTTCTGTTCTATTAAACTGTTCTTATCCCAACCCACGAGCTTTACTTTATTTTCCGATTCTCTTCCCCATCCCACTGGGTGGGGGGGGAAGTGAGTGAGCGGCTGAGTGGTGGCTGAGTTGCTGGCTGGGGTTAAACCACGACATGTGGTAAACAGAGTTAGCATTTTCTGGGTCTAGGATGCCGATTCTGCCAGACCATGTGAAATGATATGTACTAGTTTTACAAAGGAGACTTAGGTTCACTAGGCACCAAGATAAAATCATTAAATCATTCAACATGGAATATGAGCTGGTATCTCCGAAACTGGGCAGTAGGGAAAGAAAGGATATGTTTATTGTTTATGACATTTTAGACTTAAAGGACACATTCGTTGTTTTGTGTTTCTTCTTAACATCAAAAATTGCCTCTGTGGAAGGGCTGTTTGATCAGGGAGCGTGTAATGGAACAGAAGTGATTTTAATTTTAGTTCATATTGAATCCAACCCAAGTGATTAGTATCTCTACCAGGATGAATATCTGACATTTAGAGGCAGTAGTTCATGTGACAGGAACTGATGGTTTAGTTCAGTTCTCGATGGACTAATTTTACTAAAAATAATATTTTCACTAATTGATTCATTTCAGAAAAGTGGGAAAAAAGGGGTAAATTGGCCTTATTAACCCAAGAGAAGCTGATTTACCTTGGCTTTATGTAAATGTGAGATTTACATTACTAGCATGGCAAAGAAAGCCCATGACATGCTAAGGGTTTCATCAGTATCTAGTTTTCCAGACAAATATTTAATGAAAAAAATAATCCTGCACATTGTTTAGCCTGTTTTTAAGGAAATGAGACCTAGACCACTGTACTGTGCACTCACCAGTGTTTCTCTGGTAACCTTTGAACCTATGGTGCAATTTCTAATTCCAACTTGGTGAAGGGCTGGAATTTTCCAAAATGACTGCAACTGGCCCCAGTAAGGAGGAGAATTACCTCGGTGCTTACCTGTTCTGCCAGAACAGACACACCTGCAGACCTGGCTACACCTTGTCGAGACCTTAAGCAAGATATATGGCAGGTTATGGGGACAGTCTAAAAGGAGGGCGATTTACAGAATGTGGCGATCAGCTGTAGGTGCCATAGGAGGGTGTATGATCCTGCAGGGCAGGGAAAGGAGCTGGACTTCTTACTGAGGCAGTGCAGGCAGGTGATGTTGTAGGACACAAGTATGTAAGGCTTCCTCAGTCGTCTACTTGTGCAGCAACTTAGGTTGTTCTGTGGGTATTTACAGAAATGCGAAGAAAAATGTGTCAACTATTTTCTGTTTTACTATGCACAGTTGAATTGTTAAGCAATGTGGAAACACAAGTCAGAGATAAAAAAGGGTATTTACTTGCTAGTACAGCTAGAAGTATGCCTTTTTCCTGTCCTTTTTTTACAGGTATTTTTTCTTAATAAAGATGAGAAATGTCTTAACAGTATTTCACAAACAAAAATGAAGTGCCTTTAATGTATCATTTTAATGTATCATGCTTTTAGAGGTTCTGTTCAGTGCCATGCACAATAAATAAAGACTAATACCCAAATACTTTCTTTTTTTTTTTTTTAAAGTTATTTTATTACATACCATTTAAACAGTAGTATGTTTACTCCTGGGGCTTGATACTTGTGGTACTGGTATTTTGAATACCCCATCTGATTTTGTTAGAGAAACAAATTAGTACGTTGAGGACTGCAGAATTATTAGTGATTTTTCTTTTCCTCTTCCAGTTTGAGTTCTCAGACTAAGTTATTTATCATCCTGCTATCTGGCAGAAAGTTTAAGGTAATCCTACTCCATTTATATCCAGGGCATGACTAAAAATTATTTGGTTGTTCCCGAGGAGCAGATATAATGTGCTTTCTCGTTTCTTAAGTAGAGCTGAATCCGGATGTCTTATTCGTTCTTGGGCTAGCTGAAAATCCCGTAATGAAGAATCACATCACTCATTTAATTGGTGTTCTGCATGATAGAAAGAAGGGCAGATGCAACTCCTTGCTGTTGCCAGTAAATTCAGGCCTGTGGAACATACTTTGAAGTGGTGACAGTTTTATGTTCTCTGGAGTAGAAATGAATTACTCTTTCTAGACCAGATGAATTAGAGTTTAGAAGGTAATGCAGGCTGCCTCTGAAGCCCAGAAGTCAGCAATCAGAAAACTTAAATGATGTAGAACTTGTAATTTTTTCTGCAATCTTTCTTTCTGTTGATTCCACTGATAATTAAATCTGAACCTTTTGGCAGTTCTCGGAACATTTTTATCAAATTCTACAGTGACGGATTGAAGATCTCCATGTCCAGAGGTGAATGGGGTTTTTATCATAACTCTACCTGAGTGGGCTGAATGCAGTTTGCTAACATTATTCTCAAGGGTAAAAGATGATTTCTTTCTTTTACTAACAGAAATATTTTGCAGGTCTTTGACAAACCAAAACTTGGCGGCCCTTGATAAATTGTTTGAGCTTGGTCCATGAGCTTTTCATTTCGGCAAATGCTTCTTTTGCAGCCATTTTTTCAAACTGTCAAACTATCTTTCTGAGCGAAGATAGTGGTGTTACAATACATGAGAATGAGGGAGTCAGTAAGCATTTGATTTTTTTCCACTTCCTGACATGTTTTATCTGAAATGGGAAAGCACTTTTGATATCTAGCCTTAACTGAGCTAGCAATTGCTCTGGTCAGTGGTGAAGAGCATGCTTTGTAATGAGTACTGGAAATACCATCCTGAGCTGAGGTACTGGTAGCCCACCGCAATACCACCTAATTCTTTACTGACGTACACTTGCGGTAACCTAGTATACAAGGTGTTCTCACTTGTCTGGCTGCTTATGCGAATGAAATCCATTCGTTCACACAAGTGTGAGTCATTTGGGGTTGGGACCAAACCCAGATACAGCTAGAACAGGGACACGCCACAAAATCCTGCTGCATCTAATGCTCAAAGTATAATGTACAGGCAAAATCTGTGTGCTGTCCAAACATGCTCCCTGGATCATGGAAAGCCAGTAACAATCTAGTTTTGTCCTTCAGTGAACAGGCAGTTTAAAGATGCAGAAATGCCAGTAAAGTCAGAGCTTGAAACGATCACTTAGCAATGAATAGCATAGAGGGAGCTTCTTGATGTTGAGCATGGAATAAAATTTATCAATTCCTTCAAAATAATGGTTGCCATTTAAATATCCCCATCTCTTTAGAGAAGCTTGTTGCCCAGCTGTCAATAAATGGTATAAGGGTGGTGAGGATAGCTATAAAATAGATGGTTTTCTTGGTTTTCTGATGTTTGATCAGAAACTTTACTGATAAAGTAATGTAGAAATGAGGGGGCTTGCAGCTTAGAGTGCTGTTCCCTGCTAAGACCTTTGCTGGAATACTACATCTCACACACACAGGCTGTTACAAAGAGACTTTTTATGTTTTCTAGTGCTATAATGTGTCGTAGGGTGGTAACTTAACATAGCAGAAGTTTATGTTATCACATGGTTTCTGGAACAACATTAGCTAAACCAACTTGAAGATTCCTTAGAGCAAAGGGTGGTTTAATCAAAAAGAAGAAACTTTTTCTTTGCGTCTTTGTCAAATGGCAAGCATCTTTGTTTTTCCTTTTTTGAACTTTTTTTTATATTTATATCCACAGAAATTCATACGTATACTTAGCTTGCCACAGGCAGATCTTTTTGGCCTTGCCAGAATTGATTTCTCTCTCGCATAAAGAAAGGTTTATGAAGGAGGTTTAGAACAGAATTTCATACTCTTCGCTGGGTAACGTCATTGACTGATAGCGGTAAGTTAGATATTTCCTAATACATGGAGGAGATCTCCTGCTGTATTTTTTGGACTAGACAATACACTGTTCAAATGCAAATTGTGTATATTATTTTAATAATTATTTTAATATATTGGAAATCCTCTTAGCAACGCTAGAGCTAAGTCAGTGGTCGAACAATGATAAAAAATGAATGACTTGCTATTGGAAGTGGAGGCTTTATCTATGTGCTGTTCATATGGGCTCAATTTCTGAAGAAAGACTAAACAAGATCCCAGTCCTGCAGGATTACTAGTGTGAATAGAGTGCCTTATATGTAAATCTTTTCAGGGTAGGGGCCTTTGTAATTTCTAGGGCAGGAGCCGTATCCGTCTCTCTGCTTTGTGATGCATCTCCAATATGAATGCATAACTAATAATACTCAATTTTAATTCCTTGCGAAAGCAGTGACTCCAGCTCCAGCCGTGAATTAAATCCAGAATAAATGAGGAGCAAGCGTTGCAGAGGCTCTTAGCACATTGATAGCATTCTCTTTTGCACTGTGAGGTTACCTTGTTTACAGCCTGGGTTTGCAACAGACTCGCCTGTAGAAAGGCAAGAGCTCGGGCCTCCACTGCTCACAGATCTAGTTTCCCCTGTTTGCAGACCTCGGTATCTAATGAAGTGGCCTGCAGGTAATAGAAGTTGATGAGATGCTAGCGTGATTAACCAAAGCAATTTTAAAAATTGCTGAACCCCGTAACTCAGTGGTCGCAGCTGGAAGTGTAGTTTTTCCTGTCTGTTGCGGTAGCTCTGATCAGCGCAGGGCTCTGGTGCTCAGCCTGGGGCTGCAAGTGGTGTGCTACTGGTGAGTGGTACCAGGAGCCAAGAGCTGCTTCTTAGCCTAACTGAAGTCTTAACAGCTGTATTTTGATTACAAAGTTATGTTAGTCCAGCTCCATCGTTATAGTTAATAATACAGTTAAGATGTGGACTTTCTAGTACCTGTTCCCTTCTCTGGTGTTACACGCACCCTTTCAGCGTCCTCTGGGTCTGCAGGCTGGTGGTGTCGATACTTCTCAAGGAGAACTGGAGGGGCAGATGAGTGAGGTTACAATCAGTCCTTAGCACACTGGCACTAGGATGAGTTTCATGCTAACAGTGGGGGTCCCTTACTGCCTCCTCCTAAGTCCACTTGGAGATACTTTTGCAAGTTTTCTAGCACAGCTGGCTTACTTGCACTTTCTTCATTGATTCCCGGTTCCACATCATACTTGTTTTTCTGTTTGCTACCGCTAAAACTGGTTTAACCTGACTCGCTTCTTGACACTGTGATTTGTATTCGCAGGCTGATGCCTCTGGTATTTTACTATGCCTGTGCTGCACTACGCTTTGGTTTTATTCTAGGGTTGCGGATAGTTTTGTGATTTTTCCATGATCCTACAGTTAATAGTTCACATAAAAGTTTGAGGGTTTTTTTTTTCATAATCCTTGGAAATGGGAAGGAAATTTGGAATGAAAGAGTTTTCTGAATATTGAGCATTAATCTGGTTAACTGAAGGTTGTTTTAATACCGGTGCAGACTTTCCTGTTAATGCACCTGCTTGTTAAATGAATCTAAGCCTGTCTTCCAGCAATTGAGCTTAGTTAGGTTAACATTGCAGCTTAAGGAAAGCTGGTGTGACTTTTACAATAGCCCCGGCCTGAAGGAGACTTGATGGTGAGGTCTTCTGCCCAGCAGGCATTCTAAAATAATTTTTGTAAGAGGGTTTTGAACAAAATCCCATCTGCTCCATGCAGCTGTGACAGACTGCAGAGCCAGGAAAGGCAAATGCACCAGCCGAGTTTCGGGAGTCCCTCCTGGTGATGGCCTGTGTTTTACGTTAGCTGACGGGGAGCCTGTGCCCAGTCCTCTCTGTCATCTTAAGGATCCATCCAAACTAGGGGAAATAGATTCAGATCAAATGGGTCCTCTGAGAGCGACACAGGTTGCCTGGCGGAAAGTGGGGTGGGCACCCTTGGCTCTGTGCCTGCATCACAAACCTTGGGTGGAAGAAATTAAACTTACATCCGGGTTTTTCTTGTTGGTTTGTGATGCTGATGTAAAGCTCTTTCTGGAGTAAAGAGTAAAAGTGATGCCCTGGTTTCCAGAGCTGAAAGATGACAACTTAAATGTCACGTTAAAAGTCACGTTTGTTCACTTTTACTGCTGATCATTTTAGTCAAAATATCCACTGTGCGGTCCTTGCCTGTTAGAGATGGATACTATTCGGGTCGTAGCTGGGACGTGCTTACTGAGGTGAGCAGTCTGTTCCCTCGCTCATGCAAATTTTCCCCAGTCAGATAATAAAGAATACATTAAAACATCAGTGATCGCCCTTCTAAAAATATCTTTGTTAAAGTAAGCTCTCTGATGATTTACATGGACAATAGGTTTAATGAATCATATTTTGTGGGTCAGGTTATATTTCTAGATTAAGCTCATCCTTGCAGTATTTGCATAGTGGTTTTTGGGGGAGGGGGTTGCCTGTTTGCTTGGTTTGTTTTGCTTTTTACTTTCTGGGTGCTCATTCTTAAAGTTTCTCCCTTTAATAGTAATTGCACAAAAATTTAAAATTGTACCCATTAAAAGAAGGTAAGTTGGGTCAGCATACTTCACCAAACGGTATTTATAGCTCTACTTAGTTTCTTAAAGAAATACTGGTTTTGAAATGATGATTGGTGAAATGCAAATAATTTCAATATTCTCAGAATTGTATGTACGAGTTGACCAACCCATTTCCTTTTCTTGGTGTGCATTTTTTTCTTCATAACAATTTTACATGTCTTGGACCTCCTGTCCCTCTTCAGAGTAAAGAAACCTTGATTGCAGCGTGGCTGTAGGTCAGCAAAAATATGTTTGCCTAGGAATGACATGTTAGGTGTGTGCGTATGACTCCCAGTTGCTTCAAGATTTCTGTTTTGAAATAATACACTCTCTAATCAGGCACATTACCGGATTATGCCATAGCCTCTTAAAGAACTGTTAAGTTTGAGGAACTGATTTTTGACACTTTCACAGAAGGTTTTCTGAATTAAAGTAGTACTTCCTTTTTCTGTCTTTTTTCTTAATTGATGACGATAGTCAGTTTACAAGCACACATTTATTGTAAATGAATGGGGGATTCAGTACACCGGATTGCGTAAGTCGGACTTGTGTGCATATTAAATAGATTATCAAAATGCCATTTCAGACATTTTAGAAGATCATGTGGGTATTTAAAGGTGGAAGAGAAGATTTTTCTAAGAAACAGAAGTTTTTAGAACTTCCTGGAGAAGACGAATGAGGTCTTTGGCAGCCGACTTGGTTAAATTTACAGCTTTGCTGACCTCTCTGACTTGTCTGTTTTTCTGGAAGAGTCACCGCTTGCTTGTTCCAAACAAAACCTCCATACAAGAAATCCTGCCATCAGTGAAATCATTTGCAGGCTGATTTCCTTTGGCAGGGCCAAGAGACTCTTTTCATGTTCCTGTTTCTGTTGTTCTTCAGCAAATTCTGAAAATGCCCTTTAAGACATGCAGCCTCCATGGAGCAGTATTGCAAAAGGTTGTTTTGACTTTTTATGACAGGTGGGTGTATTACCGTTATAAATTCACTACTAAAAAAAGCTAAATTCAGAAAGAAAAAACTAACGTATGAGAAATTACTGGTGCAAACCCACTATGTTAGAAGAAGGTAGTTCAGGCAGGAGAACAAAGCACTTCAAGGTTAGAGAGCATCCATTGTGGTTGCCCGTGCAGTGACAGCGAGTAGAAATGTTGTTCCCCGAGGGGCCAGGGCTCTGCTGCCCGCAGTGCAGGAGCTGTGCCTCCTTCCCCTGGGAAGTCGGAGAAGCTCCTGCAGAGCCGGGGTAGGATGAGGAAGGAGGAGAGATAAGGTAGCCCCGTGCTTGGGGCGATGGTTTAGGCAAGGTGTGCCGCATTGGGCTGTTCCCTCTCCTCCCCCAGCACTTCCAGACTGCTGCCCCTCTGTCCTGCTTCTGGGGCCAGGACTGGACTGAGAGAGTGCGCTGATGGGTTTGCAGGTGCTCAGTCGGATGGGGAAACCTACTCTGCGTTTTCCAGTCCTACCTCTGTAGCATTCCCAGAAAGATCACGGACACTAGGAATCTGTGTGGGGGTCTTTTTGTAATTTTTTTTCTTTTATATGAGGAAAGCATTTACTAAAGCAGCTTCCTGACATCCAAATTTAAAAAATAAAAGAAAAAAGTAGAAAAAAGGAATAAGCTCTGAGCTTGCATTACAAATTGCTTAAAGGATGGGAACTGAAGTTAGACAGCTGATGTAAAATTCAATTAGTGTCTAAGCCAACCATTTAATTTATAATATCCAACAATGTGAGATGAATTTATGTGTGATTTTGACTGGTCTCTCTCTTGTGTGGCACCTACGATTTTTCAGGTGTGTGTTTGACATCACTACCCAAACTGTAACTGAAGAGGACAAAAAAAGGAAGATTTCTTAAATACTGCTTTGTTTCTGTTTTCAAACCACAAAACTGGATCTCTTATCTAGTGTTTTGTACTATTTTTGTGTTGGTCATATCTCCTGTATTGTACTGGAGCTATATTCTTGCTGACACTATGAAACTATGTTCCTGCTTATTGTTTGTGTAGGTCAAGGAATACTCATTCTGGCTTCTGTTCTTTAGTAATGCCTAGACAGGGCAAGAATTTGCTTTACCTTTTTTTGAAAGATATGGAAGAACTTTTATACATTTTTTGAATACAGCTTCTTGTTCACTGTAATTTTTGAGCTTTTTGTTAGCTTCATTTTCTGTCATAAACGGTTAAGAGCTAGTTGAACTTTCTAGCTGTTATGAAAACAGACTACAGAAAGAGCTAAGCTACCTAATCTTTTTTGCCGTTTTCAAGTGTGGGGGATTTTTTTTTTTTTGTGAAGGACCTGTGGGAAAGCCCATATGCGTCGGAACATGAAAACAGATACTTAAAAGGATTAGGTGAAAATGCAGAGGAAGGCTTTATGGAAAGGAGGCAAATTATCACTAACAGCTTTGACAAAAACTACTAGAAAGATGTCAGACGTCTTTACCATTCTGAGTCAGTGCTTAAACCTGAATGCAATTTATACCTTTAGAAATGCTTCATCTAATGGTTGGTACTAAGGTCATTTTTTTAATGTGACAAACTAGCGTATTGCTTTTCAATTGAACCTTAATATCTCTAGATAGATAACAGCTCTGTATCTCTTTGGAGCTTGGAAAAATCGAAGCTCTTTGCCATGCACAAAAAGCATTGCATTTTGTATTTATGCAGGACTCTGCATACTGTATTCTCATCCAGAAGCCATTCCTAAGTAGATAATAGATATACAAGTATCTTTCTGATATAAACAAATTAATCCTCTTCCAGTTTGGTAAAGTTCTCATTTCCCCCATGTTTCTTTTCCATGGGTGATATTTTGCATGACATGCTCCTCCTATAGTGTCCTCCGCAAAGGATTAATGTATATAATAAGTATTACAGAAAAGCTTTTCCCTGTGTGGAGGTTCATTTATAATGACCCTTTTTTGCCATTGCTGTGCACGTCCAGTGGCTGGTGCCGAGCTGATGGGTCCTTCTGATTAGCAAAGACTGAAAGTGGCTTTTTCAAGAGCTACTCATGATGGCTTAGGCATTATTGAGTTCAGCAGTAATCTTTTTCCATCCCAGCTCTCTCTCTTGCCTCACACTGTGATTGAGGCTGAAGAAATGAATTTAGATCTGCAAAGATGATCTGAGATTCTGTGTGGTTTTTCTATAAATTTTCTTGTATGGAGATTCAAGCAAATTACTTTATTATCTTTTATAGCCCACTGTGAATGCAAAAAAATGGGATAAAATTGAAAAAAAAAAATCTTCTGCCTGTCTTCATTATGTTATGAGCTGAAATAATCAAATCACATTTTCCTAACACCTGGTGCAATATTGTCTGTCCTCATAAAATGAAAAAATCAGGTGGAAGTACCACTGCTTTCCCGGCTGACTCAGTGGCTCAATTAAGGTACCAATAGAAACAAATAATGACACTTCCAGTGTCATTGCTTAAATAGGAAAGAGGAGTATTACTGTGAGGGTTCCCAGAGTCATCTGTGGAAGACAGCCTATTTTGTCACCAGGACCGAATCCTGCTGGAGCACCTCCCTCCATCCGCTGTGCCCGTGGCAAGCAGGGAGGTGCTGAGCGGAATCACCTGGGCAGTGTGACCTGCCACCCAGGAGCAAGATAGGACATCCCCCGGGACGTCGCTGAACTGCAGGCCTGGGTATTGCTGGGGCACGTGCAAACTGCCAGTACTTGTCTGGTTTGTTGAAAGGTGGTGTTTTTTTTTTTAACAGGTGTCAACAAACTCTCTTTCTAGAAGATAAAAGAGAGAAAAATACTCCGTTTATAGGCCTGTTGTCTCCCTTTTATTTGTGGGCTACCGGCCTACAGAGCTCTTTCACTTTTAGACCTCTCTGAATCTGTGTTTGATTTTACGGGTGTGGGTTTTTGGTCTCTCGTTTAAGTCATGTAGAGTACAGCAGAGCAAGAATCCTTCTTCCCATTTTCTGTATTCCATCCATAAGCACCCAGTGCTCGCCATTGTCCCGGTCAATATACTGAGCTACAAGGACCCCTCCTCTCACCTTGTGTCTATGTGTACTGTATTCTTCAGTATTCAGATTAGTCTAAAAATTGTGATGCTCCGATGGTAACTACATAAACAAGAAAGATTTATGTTCTGTTTTAAACTTGGAAGGATAAAAATACTTAATTTGCAGTTTCCCAGACTATTCTTGGCTATTTCATCTTTTCCCCTGATAACAGCACCGTTCTAGATAGTCCGTGTTCTGTTGTAAATCAAAACGACACAGTTCTATGCCCTGTAGTTTTTCTGTAGTCCCCCTGCATTTCACACTTGGAAAAGGCATTTCTAGTTTCCCATTGTCCATGGTCTGTCTCTATTTTAGCAGCTGGCTTGGTTTGACAGGCTTTTCCATAATCTATAGGTTACTAAAGGTAAAGTTAAAACTTCCAGAGGTGAAATACTCACAAATGATGGAATAGTAATATCTGGAGTTACTGATGAAAGGGAAGGAGGGTGTTAACAGCTACCGCAGTTTATCTCTAACCAAATGTTGCCCTGTTTAGGACGAAATTAATGTCTGTTGATTTCTCTAAGCTTTTTTTCCTGCCTACATTGCACAGTAGTCATAAGCTTCGGTTGAAAGAAATGAATGTAAAGCTATTAACAAGTGCAGAGTTTGGTGTAACACAAATGGATCTTGGAAAAGAATATACAGGAAGTTATAGAAAGACTGTTGTACAGTACTGTTAGGATGTTTCACTGAATAAGGTAGGGAATAGTTCTCAAGCCTTTACTTTAGAAAAATACATAGTTAACTGAGGGAACTTCAAGGAGAAATCGGCATTCTTTAAATGCTTGCCGTTTCAGAAAACATTCAGAACCTTGAGGTTGCTTTTTCTGTATTCTAGTTTATTTTCCACTCCCCAGCTAATAAATTATGAAGCAAACGTAAACCTTCGTATTAAGTGTTGGAAAAATGAAAGAATATATTGCATTATGCTGATGATGTACTCAATAACTTGTTACTCTAAGAACTTCCTACTTGAGATAAATGTGTTGCTTGAAAACCAGCTTTCAGAGTCACTAAAACTTATGACCATACAAATATGTACTCAGGAAGGGAGTAAATGGAGACTTAAAATTTAGGCATGACAAAGTAAGTCCTTTTGTGTATGTAGCTCTGTAAAAAATTATTTTTGTCCACAGACTCTCAGGAGTAGTTTACAAGGAGGTAGTAATAATAGAAATGTTCTTTATAGATGGGGAATATAGATGGATACTCTGTCCAGGTCAGCAGCAGTAGAAGGATTAAACCCCAATGTCTTAACATGTACACTTAGTGACTTTCTAAGAGGGAGAAGGGATGAGCCTGGAAGTACAGTCGTCACCTTTTTTCTTCTCTCAGCACAGTGAAAGGACGGTGACATTAAACTTCTGGAGATAAGGCACCACAAGAAAGTTGTGTCTCTTTACATAGGCATGCAGTGCGTGGAAAGAAGTAGAATTACAGAACTTAATGAAGCCTTATGAGAAATTACTACATTTCCAGTCTTGTAAAAGGTCATCAGATCACTGAAGGGCAGATCCGATTTTGTGTTGCAGTAAATGAGGGCACAAGAGAAACAAGAGTAGCGAGCACACCTTGGCCAAGCTACCTACAAAGTAGTATTGCTTTGGAGCCGGAGTGCTTGGCTCTTTCACGTCACCCATGGGATTAGCAAATGGACCTTAACTATCTAAAAAATGCCTTGCCTCACATTTACACAGTTGAATCATTGTCCATGTGGCTATTAACACAACTTAAAAATCCTTGGGTTGCACTAGGTCTTGGAAGCGTTTGAAAAATTGCGAGTAGTGCTGGTGTAGTGTAGTTCCTACCTTGGATCCACCGATCCAGATGTATAGCGGATATTACACCCAAACTGCTAAGAGAGGAAATGGAGATTTGGATGTAGTTTGACAGTATCTACAGCCAGGAATTGGAGAAGGTTTGGGAAGAAGAAATCAAAGCTGAAGCTGAATAAAGACTTTTGAATCTATCTGGAAGGACATGCCAAAATTTGCTGGATGTAGACAAATATAAGGAGGGATCAGAAGAGATACTATAAATGGAAGAATGAATTGTGTTAGAGAAAGCAGGAGTTTGATGATGGTATACCAGCATGTACCTGAGCAGGCATCTCAGTGTAATTTACTGCAGGAGAGAGCTCTAGGATCAAGTTTTTCTGATAAGGTATTAATGAGTTTAAAAATAGCTAAGTGTGCACCCAAGCTTATTTTTAAAGGCAGTCTATAATTGGTTGTATATGAAGTAATCAGGGGAAAAAAAAACCCACACAAGCTCACTCTGCTTTTAAAGTTTAATTTTGGTAGGATTTTATTAATATGTCTTATCTTTATGCAAGAAAGTGACTAACTGGAAACTCACATGTTTAGGAATTGCAGGAAACATCTGGGAAAAGCTGATTGTAAGAGAATGTTACGGAAGTATGCATAACAAATTCTAACAGGACTGGTAATTGAAAAATTGAGAGTTGAGCAAACAACTGAACCCTGTCTTTATTAAATTCTAGATTCTGCCTCTGGATCTGCATTGAAAGAGTCCACCATATTAGAGGTTGGTGTCTTTTCTTTTTTCAGTTTTTACATCCAGTTTTAAAAGACTTACTTATTACCATGTTTAAGTAATGAAGTGAAAGACACGAGCTTCTTAGTAGCAAATAATTAGTCCCAGTGCAATGGAAAGAGTCGTAAAAACGTTAATTCAGAAATTTATGCTGAACTAATGCACAGAAGCAGTGTTGTGCTTTTGACCTCATCAACATGTTTAGTTTTTAAATGTTAGCTATATTGAAAGATAACATTTTAGCATTAGGTCCACTGGCAAAGTTTTCTGATTCAGATACTTCTCTGGTTTGAATTGATAGTTGATATGTGTATCTGTCAGTTCCTATTTAAAGGCTGGAGTAGTCTGTACTTCTGAGACTCTCTCTACCATGAAAGCCACACCAAATAAGCTTTCTGTATATATAATAAAGAAGCATAGGACCTGATCTGTATTTTCATTGACTATTCAGAAATGACCTGTTGGGTTCTACAACGTATATGTGTTTGAAACATGGAAGGCGGTACCCAGTGATCAGGTTTGAGCAGGCTAAAGCCCTTCCTGACCTGGTTCTGTATATACATATTGCTGGGCAATAGGAAACCCATAGCTCAGTGATGACTGTATTCACTATATGAAGGTGGACTAACTTTGGGCTACCTATAAAGTCATGTTACACTGCAGTAAGCAACGTTACATGCCTCTTATTAAGCTAATCTGGTGGGATGGACAGTTGAAATAACAGTGGCAGCTCAGCTGGGCATAGTGGTTTCTAATCCATCTAGCTGCCTATAGGAGTATGCTTAGATTTTCATTAGGGGTATGCAGGCATGCTTGGGGGGGGGGGGGGGGGGGGGGGGGGGGGGGGGGGGGGGGGGGGGGGGGGGGGGGGGGG
>JAVKLA010000005.1:31974444-32050017 GCA_034782735.1 Sagittarius serpentarius
CTGTTCTGTTAAACTGTTCTTATCTCAACCCAC
The DNA here is from genome assembly GCA_034782735.1 of Sagittarius serpentarius. Lineage (NCBI taxonomy): Eukaryota > Metazoa > Chordata > Aves > Accipitriformes > Sagittariidae > Sagittarius > Sagittarius serpentarius. The sequence goes on from JAVKLA010000005.1 coordinate 31,974,478, forward strand.
GAGCTTTACTTTATTTTTTTCCGATTCTCTCCCCCATCCCACTGGGTGGGGGGGAAGTGAGTGAGCGGCTGCATGGGGCTGAGGTGCTGGCTGGGGTTAAACCACGACAACGGAAAACCGTACTTTCCAAAGTGAGCGATGTTTGTGCAGGCTGGGAATACGTCTGTGTCGGTTCTGTGAGCAGCGTCTTTATCACAACCTGTTTTGACAGGAGGCTTTCATTTAGCTTTGTATATTCATTTCATAAGAGGCATTTGCATGTAATAGCCAAACTGCGCCTGGGAAATTGTGACAGGAGCAATCACACTGTGGATGACTTTATGGGTAAAACAAGCAGCTGAAGTCTGAATGATGCCTGTCAGAGCAGGGCTGGGGAGGGGAATGTGGCAATTCCCCGCGAGGAGCGCAGAGACCAGAAGGGTGTCAGAGGGCTTTTCAGAGGTTTTCCCTGACTGGAAGCCAAGTGAAGCAAACAAGGAGAATTGTCTGTCCAGAGTGCTCAAACCAAACCCTGGACTAGTTACTCCTCAGGGGTGTAACTAAGAAAGGAATAAACAGTCATGTGGGGGTTAGGAAGAAAGTATTTAAGGAGAATTTCAGAGGCTTGCTATTCAGGTCAAAGCCCGTCCACCCTTGGGGAACGGGGAAGGCATGGAAGAGACAACAGTAGGGTGGGCGAGACACAAATCCTGTTTGGCCTTTGCTTACAATACAGAGTGAAACTAAAGCTTATTTATATTTATGATAAAGTTTAAGCAGGAAGTAAAACCCGTGAAGAGACTCATTACCGAGTAGCTAATAGAACGGCTCTTGGAGCTGGCTTGTAAACCACTCCAGCTCCTTGTTCTGCCTGGTTGAGGCAGAGTCCTGGGGCTGTGTTCAGGTGTAGCTGTGGTGGCAACCGCTGTCACTTCGTACTCAAACTGCCGAGCCTTGGAGGTGTGTGAGGATCAGAAGTATCTTATCACCTGTTTAGGCTGGTGTCTATTTTGATGAGGGCCTACAGTTAAAAAACAAATAATCATAAATGCAATTCCAAGACTGTTGGGGTTTTGTTTCGTACTTTATATAGAAAATAGACTTTTAATGTTTATTTAACTATATTGTGCCAGCCATTTATGTTACCTACCTCAATAATTTAATAAGCTGCTGAAATTTTCATAGAGCTTGTGTTGCCGGCACCTCTGATGGAATGGCGCTTTAATTTGGTGTAACATTTTACTGTTTCCTAAGGAAACAAGGACTGTGCAATTGCTTTCTGTCTGTCAGTCCTCTGCATCAGGTTTTGAACTGCTGATCTAGCTCCCACAACATGAGAAAGAAATCTTCTGTGAGTCCTGAAGATAATTAAGTTCTTCCAAGTTTCACGATGGCAGTGGCTCAGTAAAGAGGAGAAACCCAAATCAGTGCCCTACTGAGCGGAAAGCTGTTATATATTCTCCTTGGCAGCAATCAACATATACGTACCTCCAGGCTAAGCGCAGCAGGTGCTGTCTCCCACCCAGAAGAGATGTCAGAAAGTACATGTGGTGGGAGAGAAGCTGAAATTATTTCGGTTAAGGGGTGTGAGAGAAGTAGGACTCGAGTCTGTAGGAAATCGTGTTTCGTTACATCTGTTGGTTGCAGAATAACTCATTACTTTTTTTTTTTTTTTTATTTCACCATTCATATTTCCAGGTAATGTAATTACTGAATTCACCAAATACGCAGTTTTAGAGATAAGATGTCTCTGAGATGAGTGAGAAATTGAGAGTCTTTATACATTATGCTTAATGCAGCTAAAGCTATTTTGCTTCATACTTTATCTTTAGAATTATTAGCTATGAACCATTTTTTGGTTTTGTTCTCTGACACTAGTCTGACTTGCAGCTTTAGAAATCTTTTACTCTGGTCTTTGAACAGATTAGTATTAGTGCTCACTGAAATATGGCAAGCATGTCACTCCAGAAGACCATTTAAAAAGAATTAGATTTCACTATGGAGTCAGTGAATTTAAATACTTAGCTATTGGTAGTATTCTGAGAGCTACTAATTTATGTTCTTATTTTCATTAATAGCAATATACTTACTGTATTGTGACAAAAGGATTTGAGTACTATAAATAATTTCTAAAAACAAAGCATGAAATTAGTTCAGAAGTCTTGCTTTTATAAAACCTTGAATGGCCTTGGGCATCGAACTAACCAGAACAAAGAAAAGTGGAAAACAATCAAATAACGCATTTTCTGCAGGCTGAGTCAACAAAACAGCCTTTCAGAGTGCTGTAAAGATTGTTAAATTTGGTTTCTGACAGCAGTCAGAAATACAGGTTCCCAGTGTGGGGAGAGACGACTGGCACTGACTGGCCTACTCTTGTCCTCCTTGAGTCACCGGTGTGCCAGACAGCTCAGCAGATGGCTTGTAATAAGGTGCAGGACACATAAAAACTGGTATTACACCTAAACAGGAATTAGCTTTAATAAAAATAGGAATACTTTCAATGAAATGTGAAGAAACAGAGCAAAGAAGACAACCTAGGAGCAAAACCAAAGGTAAATGATTTGGTGGGATAAAGGCAGTCAAATTTGAGCATTATCAAGTGGAAGGAAAGATACCCTGGGAAGATTAATTTTAATAGTGTGTTTTGCTTTCTTTCAGTAGTAATCACTGCAGCGAGCTAGAGGTCGTGTTAGACAACTCAGGAAAAAGTGTGTTCAGTATACAATAAAAAATAAACATTTGAGTCAGAAAGTATGGAACAGCTTAGCTAATACCTTCAAAAATATGAATAGGTAGACATTTTAGAGAAATGTTTTGACACACAGGCGAATTATTTTACAAAGTAATCAGTTAATTAGCACAGATGAAATACTTCCAAGGAGAACTACAATATGGTCAACAGAAGTTGACCAACTGTATATAAAGTTCCATGTAATCTTTCAAATAATACTAAAAAAAAAAAGTGTCATAGTAATAGAATTATTTTAAAAGTAATCTGAAATTAATAAAAGGAAACATATTTTACTTAATATTTACTGAAGTCATCACCACAGTATATTGTATCTAGAGAGATGAATAAAATTCCGAAGAACAGTCAATGATTATTCCCCGAGAGAGGATAAGAGGGATACATTTCTTTGGGTTTAAGGGCATAAGCTTAGAAAAGGTTGAGGACAAAGGTGTTCACTAAGGAAATCGAGACATTTTTCTCTTTAGTCTCCTACTTGCTGCTCTTAAATACAATATTGGAGTAGGTGAAGGTAAGCTCTGGATGACCGCAGTATGCGTGTCATCTGTGGTGCACCCCAAAATCCTGATCATGGGATGCGTGCGCGCTCCAACAGCCCTCACCTGCTAGCCATTTATGTTAGAGGATCTCCTTAAATACCACACAGCTTCTTTCCAGCCTTCATTTGAAAGGAAACCAGTGCACCTCAAGAGGAGAGGGGGAGAAGAAAAGGCAGTAAAGAGGAGTTATCACTCAGGTGTCATCTCAAATCAGGACACAGCTGGAATGTAGCATATTATGTCCACATAGCAATGAAATATGGAAAACCCTATGTCTGATCTCTTTGCTGCAACGCTTGTCTTTCATAACACCCATTCCATGCTCAGTTCTTGCTGTCCCACTCTGTTCAGCTATAGTTGGTACTGTACAAGCCAGCCTATGCAATACCATGGCATGTTAGTGGTGTCCGATATGTTTGTGCCACCACCGCAGATGTGGGAAGGACTGTAGTGTATGGTTGTGGCGCAGCGACCACATCAGGTGCTGCTCTCTCCCAGGAGGCTGGACGTAGCTCATTGCTGCTGCTTCCAGAGCTAGCTGAGTACCTCCGCACAGTCCTGCACCATATGGCATATGGATAAACTTTATAATCTAGACTGTCACCCTGTTTTTCTTTGTAAAGCGTTTGCCTCAAGTTTGGGAGCTATGTAGAAGCGCATATAAATAATGAAATGTTTTTCAGTGGTGGCGTGGGGATTTTTTGCTTTTTATTCCATTTGGTTTCTGAAACCTCTAGGATTGACCTTCAGCCTGAATGAGTCAGGCAATCCATTTACGTTCCACGAGCAGTGCACTGTCTTTTCAGTAACTCAAATATAATTTGTTTTAATACAGGTAATGATATTTGCAATTGTATTTTCTGGTGCTGAGCTATGTTTAATAGAGTTGAAACGTCATGCAACATGTAAATGATAAAATGGCCTTTACATCTTTTCCTGTTTTTTTGACTCCTGAATGTGATGTCCTTTTGTTCTGCTTGTTTTGCATGCTCCACGTAGGCAGAGGGAGGTGGTATGATTTGAGATTAAAGGTTGTAAGTATGTAATATTGCAATCCATTGACATTACTTTAGGAACGCTAATAATCTGAGCATAAAGGTAGTTGTGAAGGCTGACCAAAAGTGTGTGTTATATAAATGGGCAGTGGATGGAGAGATGGGAAATGGGCGTCTCTCTGAATACTGTGTGCACTGGAGTAGAACCTAGCTGGCTGCTCAGGGAGAGGAGGAGGAGAGAGGTAGAAACCCACACTGAGAATTTGGTAGGTTACATTATAAAACGTCTGGAATGTGGACAGAGCATTTGAAATGTGATTTTATGTGAAACTCCTCATCTTACGTTTCATTCCTCACTGTGCTGAATTCATTTAGGAGAAATCTCTCTCTAGCATAGGGCAAGTGACAGCCAAGACGTGTAGGCAGAGGTTTTATTATGAGATACTGGTGATGAATTTATTGAACTCTATACATAAAATGAAATACTTTAAATATATATACAGAGAATAATATTGGTCTGAAATAAGAGCAAAAATAAAAAAGTAAAAGGAGAGCGTGATCAGATGTAGAATAAAAAGCAAATGATTCATGTTCTCAAAAACTGCTGAAGATCAATTTATTTGGGTTCTTCAGAATTCATTCTGCTGCATCTAAATCCGGTTTAAATTACATTACAGAAATTCAAAGACACCCTTCCTTCATGGCTGGTGGAAAAGAAAAAGGAAGATACATGCTTCCAAAAAGCCTTGTCTATATTTCAGGCTGAATACCATGATTGTTTTCTTAAATTTTCAGTGTACTGAAGGAAGTCTTTGGTCAAAAAGAGAACAAATTTCCATAGGGGACTCTGAAGAGGTGCACTGCTTCTTTTAAAGCAGATGGGTAGATAGCTTTTGGGAGTCTTGACAAGCTGTGACAAGCTCACAGCCTCAGAGGTAGCCTCTCTGCATCAGGTAAGATAAAAGGATGCAGGCAGGATCCTTTCCAGAAAGATTACAGGGGCTTGGCAGTTTGTTTGTCCATAACTACTGTGATCAGCTCCTACCCGCTCCAAAGGGAAACAACGCAAAGATGTTTAATAAAATGTGTTCCTGTGTTTCTTCCTTTTCTTCTACAAATTGCAACTGAACACCCAGATACCTAGCCCAAGTCTTTGTCTCTGAAGGAGTTTGTGCAGCTGCTTATTGAAGAATGTGTGTAAAGAAGAAAACGCGTTTCAAAATCAGATGTGCAAGACCTGGTTCAGGGTTTGGGTTCAGGTCAGACACTTGAATCTTGGCCTTACATACCAGATGTGGATTTTGTATGATCATTTAGCTATTTGTTATATATTGGTTTTAAGTGTGCTTGGGTCCACAGTGGATTTTTTTTTTTCCCCAAAATTAGTTCCTATAAAAGTTCTTCATTTTACTTGGTAGTCTTCCAGAACAAAGTAGCACCTTGGAGAATGTATGATAATGGTTTAATATTGAGGCAAAGTTCTGGCAGGATTTCGTGGATTACTTTTATAATGCTTCTACTTGATTTTCCATTATAGGCCTGACAAAGCCAAGATTATCTTAATCTAAGCATGTCAGTCCTATTCAAATCCAGTTGGTTATTTTCATGATGCAAATTAACATTTTTAAGTGCTTTGCTGGATCAGGGCCCAGATGATTGTTACCTCTTTCAAATGAGTGTTTTAAAGCTTCCTTGATCACCATAATAAGGGAATTATACTAATAATTATTAATGAATAGTATTACTCTATGAATTCCCCTGTGACTCTAACTGCATACAGGAATTAGAGCCTCGGTTCCAGTATTTCATAAATGTGCCTTAGCAATCTTAATGCAATTTATTTACTTTCTTGCCTACTGATAATACGTTTATTACTATTTCTGGTAAAGAGACATCCTTTGTGATTTGGAGGTGTATGGTTTTGATCACATGGGATTAGAAAGTGAATCTTCAAAACTGCCCTTGTTGAGGAAAACAAGACAGTCTGAGTTGATCTTTAAAAATTACCCTTAAAAAGGTAAAATCTCTTCCCTTTCAAATCTAGGAAGAAAAGCAGCAGAGACTGAGAAGTTAGGAACCTAACTAAAGATCTTGGATCTAGGTCTTTGTGTCAGTAAAAAGGAGAATTTGAGAATAAGAGTGACTTCAGTAAGTGACAAAACCAAGGCTGGGTCATTTTGACAAGCTTTTCCGACTCTTCTGCGAGCATTTCTGCAGCTCTTAGAGGTGAATGAAGAGAAATTGTAGCACTAACCCCCTTGATCCTTCCTGGTGACTTATGAGTTGTTGATTCTTGCATCTCCATTGTGATGAAGATGCTGGGAAGAGCCTCAGCGGAGATACTGCAGGTTGCCGTTGCTGTCGGTGGCAGTTTTGAATGCTGAAGCAGTCCAGGGCAGGTCTCGTTCTGCTTGTATGAAACGCTACTCGGTAGCCTTTTTAAAATTTTATTTTAGTAAGCGCAGGAGAATTGCAGTGAAACTTCTGGATGTCAGCACCCAGGACATCTCATTTCTTTTCCTCATCCAGTTGGGTGATGTGGAGCTGAAGCCCTTTCTCCTAGCAGCAGCTTCCGATAAAGCCCAAGGCTTGGGTGTCACGGGTCTGATCACAAGCCCTACCCCTCCGCTTCCTGCAGCAGCCCTGCTCCCAGCGCAGGCTTGATTGGTGTCCAAGAGGAGAAGCTTGATGCAGTGGCTGAAGGGAAGCTGGAAAGGATGTGGAGAACGTGACCGGAGTCACATGTAAAGTAAATGGCACGTGTTGTAGTACCATGGACAGACCGAAGTGGGCAATGAATAGAGAACCACGCAAGTTGGAGGTGCAACAAGATTTTATTTTTTTGTGTAAGAACGGTAGGAGTCTGAATTTTTAAAGGAAAACCAGGAGAGGGATCTGGTTTGGTTGAAGGGCAAAGGCTACCACAGAGCAATGTTCCAACTATCTGTACCGCTATATGTCTAGACAGGTTTTTAAAGTATTCTTTTAAAAAAGAACACCGTAGGTACTTTCCAGACACCCCGTAGCACTACAGAGGCAGTCACAGAAGCCACGTATTTTCTCCAGTTTGTCTCTGGTGGTCTTGTTCTCTGGTCTTCCTGTCGTGACAAATAGAATCTTGTTCTGTGCCATCTTTCTGACAAGTCCAACACCTCAGAGCACTTTGATACTCTTTATTGGTTTCCTCAAATACCCGTTTCATGCTTCTTTTCTTGGATAAGACTATGTATCAAACTAAACAAGCCATCAAGCGTACTTACATCTTGAGAAGCATTCCCTTGTAACAAAAAGATGGACTGAGAAGTCAGAGGCTTTTTTTGTAATCCATGTATGTGACAAGTTTGTGTTTGTTTGGAGACGAGAGGTAACAGAGGTTTATCTTTTTCCTGTCTGACGACCTACTCAAATACACCAAACAGGATTTTTAAGATAGGTTTCATTAGGACACAAATTAATAAACTGGAATGAGTATCTCATTAAATAGGAAAAACTGTAGCTAAAGCACATTAAAATGAAAGGCTTTGAGAACCAGTCACTCCCTCTGTGTCCTTGCGGAGCTGGCTGTTTCCTCCAGTACGGTGAAGCAAACAGCATGCGGTCCCCCCCCGCTTGCCCCTGTTTTTGTAACCACTGGGGGTTGGCTGCAGATCTGCTCCTTACCACAGGGAAGTCCCTGACTCTCTCAGGGGTTTCCTACTTGCCTTGGGCTACCGGGTCCCAGCTTGCTATGCCCCCACCCCAGCAACTAACCCCACACTGCATGGCAGGCCGCTTCTGGGTGGGTGACATCCTGGGAGAGGGACTCCTCGGGGAGGGCAGAGGGCAGTGTCTGGGCTTGCTAAGCTGGGGGAGCAAAGCCCGCGGAGAAGTCGCACTCTTCCCCTCCCTCTGAAGGTTTTTAGTCCCAGGCCCCACGTGCCAGGGCGGCACAGGCAGCTGACCCAACTGCTTCCTGCCCTCCTGCACAAAATACACCATGCACATTGTTTTAGCTGAAAACATACAAATTAAAATGGTGTACTATCCTTCAAGTTACACACGTATCCCACCGAGGCACTAGAGGTGGAGACAGACGAGATGGAGAAACCTCGGTCGTCAAGAGAGTTATATAGGATTTGTGTTTGTCCTTTCTGCAGCGTGTCCCTTACACAGATTGTTGTCAGAACAGCATAGTCACTGCCCATGATGCAGTACAGTATTTACGGCTTGCTGGTGCAAACCCACCTCCTCCATCCAGCCCTAGATAGGTGTCAGCGACAAGTATTTTTGTGTCCCATTTGGTAGCCACAGTTAAAGACATACTGTTTCTTTTAAAGCGACAGTGGCGTTTATTGATACTTCAGCTTGTTCTTATGGAGATAGCAGATGTCTTTGTATGTCTTTGTGATAAACAACTAATTACAAAGAAACAAACATTTCTCACACTTGAACAACCTGGAGGTCCTGCTGAAGTTAATAGAAACTGCCTGTAGCTCTACGGCAGAATTGGAGCCTGTAGGTTAAAAAAATGATTTTTCAACCCCTGACCATGGTTTACAAGCTTGCATGGGTCATTTAAATGTCACTAATTCATGCTTCATGTTTTGTGCAGCACAGCAGCAATTTTGTTTTTTATTGGGAAATGAGAGGCAGACTCCAGTAAGAGACATCTAGCAAATTCAGTGCTCGTATCACAAAAGATTGCCAGCGTTTTAAGAGGTGATAACACATCAGTAGTCTGGAAATACATTGGTAAGATCATAATTGAATTGTCCAGAAGTTTCCTCTCCTCCTTTTTTGTCAGGTTATCTTAGGACGTTACTCAATCTGATACGGACAAAACCTTTTACATGATTTTTGGCAGAAAGTACACTGAAAACAGGGTGAAGAGATGGAGTATGGCCAATTCCACTCTTAAGTTCAAGATTAATTTACTTAGTTCTTTCCTCCTTAGAGAGTACTAAATACATTTCTATTTCATTCTGTAATCGATAAACTCTGTTCTTTGTTTTTAAAGTTGTATGCCCACAGTTCTCTTATTTTAGGTCATCCTCATGCTTGAACAGAGAAATACTTTCTGCGTGAAATTTGGTGAAACTTCTGTATAATGAAACTGCTGCAGAACAGGTGGGCTGTATCAATCACATTTAGTCAAATCTTAAGTGACAGATGATATCTTTACAATTGTATTTCAGGATCTGATCACAGATTCATTATTTGTCGGTACCCTTAGCTTGTACTGCTCTTGCAAGTAAAAGCTCTGTGGACAGAACAGAGTCCATCACTTCTTGTAAACCCTAAAAGTTATAGGAACCAGGCATACCATTAAGCTAGCATCTAATGTCTTCTCATATTCGTCAGAAGTTAAAATCTTCACCTGGGATAACTAGGAGGCTTGGATATTTGGTATCTTGGTACAGATTGTTCTTTTTATTGATGTTGCTGCTTACCTTCACAGACACGTTACAGTGGGTTACTCTGGATGTCCATTAAGCTATTGACCACAGCTTCCTTTCCTTTGAAACACATTTTGCATTTTTCTGTCAAAGAACTAGTCTCTGTTCCCTGTTAATACATCAATGGTAAAATAAATATATAAAGGTTAACTTTTATAAACTCAGAGGGCCAAACAGTTAATTTTCAATTATTTACCTGACTAGTTAGATGGAGAGCTATCAAAAGGCAGTATTGCAACTGCTTCTTTTTGCTGTCTTTTAGCTGATGTATCCCATAAGGCACAGTATTTAGTCTTATAGTTTATATGGAACATATTTCCTGTATTTGTCAAGGAGCTACTGTTAGATTTGCAGACCTCAGTAATTCAAAGAAGAGCTTTCTGGAAGTTTTCTGTAATTACTCTTCACAGGAGAATCCGCACTGCAGGGAAGCAACCTGAGTGTCTCTACAAGCAGTGGGGAGAATGTTGCAGTCCTTCAGCCACCCCATTATCTGCCCCCCCGCAAAGTTTGATCTTGGAACTATGGCAGAAAAGAGAATTAGCCAATGACTAGAAACACTTAAGCTGCATTAAATTGCTTAGGGTTTTTTCTTTTTTAATATATCAGTGAAATTCTTTGCTTAATTTTTGTGTATTAAAAAAAGTTGGTGAATGTTTACCTCTGTTTACATAAGTTGTATGTGTGATACTATTATTAGATGTATGTATCATAGTATTTAGATGTATTCTTCTGGTTTGTTTTTTTGTTTGTTTTGATTTCTACTGCTAAAATCAAGTAAACTGTGCAACATTAGTCATTTGACCAAAAAGTTTTTCGTTTTGGTTTTTGGGTTTTTTTTGGTTTTTTTTTTCAGAAATAATGACACCCATTCAAAGGTTTACTTCATTTGTTATTTACATACTTAGTATTTACTCATTCCAAGACAATATTCCTGCAGTATATCCCTTACATGACAACATTTCACTTTGGAACTTGAAATTGAGCTCATCCTTCCTCAAAGACAGCTATTTTTTGTCCCACTTAGGAATTTGGTTTTAGTAATATTGTTTTTATTTCTTTTAAAACAAGCAAAACAGCTTGCATACCCTGTGTAACGTTTGCAACCCTTCATATTTTGTAGCTCGTATTATATGTTGCACTTCTCGTGAAGTGCTGCCTACTATTCCTTTATCTGTTCAGAGAAAGTTTTAGGCATTAATCTGTTCATTTGGGTTCCAGCATCAGTCAATGGAAATATCCTGTTCTCTACATGTTGGTGAAATCTGCCTTTTGCTGAAAAAAAGATCACATGAAAAACCAAAAAGTTTATGCAGATTACAGTTATGGGAGGAGGGAGTAATCCTAAAAGCCGTGTAAACTGATTGCATTGGTATAGGGTAGAAAATAAGAGTTAGAGGGAAGAGTGCTCTTCTCATTTCGGATCTGAAGGGACTGACAATCCTGGTTTGGCTTAGTTTTGGGTTTTCTCCTAAAGTGATGAATTTTGCAGATTTAATTGAGGTCCCACTAAATTCTCACTGGCAACTTGGAGTTTTCTACTTCCCCTGCAATCTATGATACGTATTTAGCACTGCTTATCTTGTATTATCTGTGTGTTTGCAGTTAATAATTTCTCACAGAGCATTTTTAAGGAGGGAGCAGAGGATTAAAAACATGATTGCTCTTGAACCTGGGAATGGATATTACTGCAGGGGAAAATCCTTTCTGGGAGAACATGAATGTCTGGTTCAGTTTTTATTTGGAGGTACGCAGTTGTTCACAAGCTAAAAAGAACTGCTTTTGCAATTTGTATTTGTATGTTTTTTTCTCTCTGGTCAGATAGGACTAATGATGTGTGTTGTGTGGTGGAGCATCTGTTGATTCAGAGAACTGTGAACAAATGGAGATGACAAAGTCAAAAGCCATGCTCTGGCAAAGAGGAGAGAGGGCTGTGTGCCGGTGGTGAGTAGCAGAGGATGATTGTCACTGACAATGCAGGCTGTTGGTGGCAGGGAAGTAGGAGGCTTTCTGTTTATTTTATGTCACTAGTGCTTCTTTACTGGCAGGCTACTTATCTAAGTTGACCTGCATTTGAAAACACTGGGTGGTACTGACTGGCAAGTATGTTTGACATGAGGATGAAGATTAAATACTGGCCTCCCACCTCAGGTTTGCTGTGATTTTCATGCAGCCAAATGCTGTCCCATGCTGTGTATCGGGGAACACACTGACATTTTCTTCATTCAAAAGTGTAGCATGATATGCAGAGCTAGCAGGGAATGGAGTAAATTCAAGTGAGCAAATGATGTATTTCTTCTAGCGTTCAGTGGGTCCTTGTGGGAGAAGGCACCCTCGTTTCCTCCATCAGCGCAACAGGAAGGACAGCAGTCCGCTCTGAAAAGTAGCTATGCAATATGCCCTCTCTGAGCAGTTTGCAGACTGAGCACAAAACAGACAAAAATCCAAATGTGCAGATTACAAAGTGAGCAGCGGAAAACCCCTTCTGAGTATGGTGTACTTTGTTACGAGTATTAATTTGCTGCAGGCAGTATAAGTTGGTATCTTTGTGGTTTGGCATCTAGAACGCTTTTTCAGGGCTCTGGGTTATTACCTGTGTCTCTAAGATCTTGCTGAATCAGGTACAGGCTGTTCCCCAGGTGTCTGGAGTTGGCTGGGTACACTTGAGCAGAGCGGCCTGCTGCAGCGGAAGGAAGGGCAGGGTGGGTACGCTAGCACAGTCCATGATTTCTGTCTGTCCCTTCTGACGTGTGCTATGTTCTGGGGATGTCAAGAGCATTTTACAGATAGGAAAAATCACCACCACGATTGCCTGAAAACAGGAGGCAAAAGAAAATAAACTGTGTGACGGTCAGCGCTGCTGCCTCATGATCCTTCTTGCTCCTCGCTTTAGCCTTGACCGCCCTGTTGGCTCTCAGTCCATTGAGCTACATCCAGGCTGCCATTGAGTCTCTCCCATTGTTCACCTCCGCCCAGTTTTATCACACCTGCCTCCCTATATTTGCGCTCCCTTGCTTGTCCTTGCCAGTGTGGTGGCCTTCCTCTCACCGCTTTGCTGATGTCGTTGACGTTTTTGGTTGGCTTTTCAATTTCACACTCTTTCCATAGCTTCTGTTCCCATAGCTTCAGACCAAACCTCACGTCTCTTCTGCATATTTCTTTTTATTGCTCCCCCCCCTCACCTTGCAAGTCTTCCTGGAAAAATCTCATAATTTTTCATTCCTGCTGATAGCAGACGTCAGGATCCTGAGAGCACCAGCAGGCTGTGTGGCTCCTTCCCCCTTCCGAGGAGTTAGCTTCCCAGGGTTCGACCCAAATCTGAAATGGCGGAGCCGTGTACCTGGGATCAGATTTGTAGGAAAGCTGTGAGAAGTCTTCTCCCCCTTTCTTCTAGGAGCTGTTTTTACGGCTGGCCTTGTCTGGGACCTTGCCTGAGCTGTGTTTAGCTGCGCTTGTGTCTGGCCCGGCACCTTGCCGGCCCTGCCCCCTGCCCTGCCGCCTTCCCATCTTGGCAGGACCTCAGACCTGCCCCGTTCCAACGGCCTTGTCCGGTGATCCCGATCCACGGCTGCCCCGGTTGCAATCAGCCCAGCCCCATGCTGCTTGTTCAGGGACCACGGGCTGGTGCCCCTGGGGTGAGGGGCTGCCCGTGGCCCCCAGCTGCCTGCACTCCTGCCCTCACCCAGCGACCCCCTCCTGCCCAACCCTTTTCAGAGCGACACCAGCAAGATCTTTGGATGCAGCAGTTTGTCTCTTGTTTGTATGGTAAACGGCTTGTAGTTAAAGCATTTCAGTCAACTGGAAACATTCGTTGGCTTGCATGCACACTTGAAGAGCTGGCAGCCCTGAACTTGTTGCTATGCTCTGCGCAGGCAGTGGCCTTGAATTTCTGCTCACGGTAAGGGATATTCGGCTTTTTCCACTTCTCACCAAAACACATAATTCAGTTGATTCCTGCAGTGTTCCCTGAATTTTTGTGGGTCTTTGGATGAGGATGTCGGAAGGGCCTGGCTTTAAAGGCAGGCAGCCCAACAGGGAATTGCTACTGGGTCAAGTATAAGAGCTTTTTTGTTTATCCAGTGATGTAAAGTGTTAGCATGACGAATGAGGACCAATAAACCGAATGAAGAGAGTCCTTAACTAATGATGGATAGAACAATCAATCCAGAGGTCAGAAACATCATAGGGGAAGCACGCACAGTAGAGTGCAAAACCAGCAGTAATGAGGATATAGGCAAAGATCTCATCAGATTTTTTGTTAAGCACAAGAACTCAAAATATATGCAGAGGTTCAGTGCTGTAGTGGGCTTGGGCTGTTGGCCCGAGAAGAACGATGTGACCAGAAAACCAGGCGAAGAGAAGACCTGAAGAACAGAATTTTCCCATCAGTGTTACAGACAGTCTGTAGAAGGCATATACTGCAGCAAGTCATGCTGCACTTCATGCTAGTATTGGAGCAGCAGTGATTTGAAGTAAATCACTCTTAAGTGTGGGGAAGTGTTTGGAGGGAAGTTTTGTGTGTTATCTTGAATACAGCTGCTGTTGCTGTTTGAAACCAGAGGCCTAGGAGAACATGAAAGTAGTACTCTCTCCAGTTCTGTATGTGTGGCTAGCTCTTGAAAGTGAAATGACATTTTGAGTAACAACTGCCTGATACTGAGGACCTCCATAGGAGGAGAAGAAAGGCTTAGATTTCATACAGAACATCTGAACATACGAAGTGGCAGTTCTCTCAGTATATGTGGAATCTCTATTACACCTGAAATATGGCAGCTATATATAGTAGTCTGTAGTCTATTGTAATAATAACCATGGTTATTATATTAATTTATATTATAACTATATAATACATAGTATGGTATTTTAAACCTGTGCTAATAGAATACAGCACGATGTATGTAGTAGGGACAATTACATTGGCATGCAATTTATATAATTGTATTAAATATTTTTATTGTTTCAGAAAAATGATTAAAGAAAGCGTTTTCATATAATTAATTATCTTTGTTATCTCAGCACACTGACTTAAGCAGTAAAGCAGAACAAGCAGTTGTTTTGTTGGGAAACATGTTTTAAGTATTGGTAGCGAAGTGGTCCACCGAGGAACAAAAATCACGTTTTCAGCTTAAATGACTGAACTGGCACCCTTGATTTCATTCAGCCTCCTACGACTCCTCCATAGGAACTGTGGGCCGGCACAAATTCTGCTCCTGACTCCGCAGGTTCTATTAGATAACCCCTGTTAGATTCCCAGTCTCCTGTGTCCTCTGGTACTGTTGATTAGTGTAATACTGAAAAGCCACAGTCATCAAGCAGAGACCCCTTTGAACAAACAAAATAAGAAGTGTTCCTCTCCCAGCAAGAATTACTCATAAGTAATTATGAGTGGAAGTATAACATAAAAGGCAAAGACAGATGGGGAATTGCAAAGAAAGTGAAAGAAAATCAGCCATGAGGATAGATAGTAGTCTCAGCTTTCCTGAGCAGCCTACATGCTGTCAGGTTTTTTTTGTAATTATCATAGCAAACAAGATTTAAGAAAGGATTTGAAGGAGAGCAATGCAGTGACTTTGCAGGTGTTGCAGAGAGTTCTTCCAAAGCATGAAGTGTAATGCGAGGAAGCGCAGAAGTGCTTGACTGAAAATTTAACAAGGGGCTAATGAAAAATAATTTACCGACTAATTGTAAGTTGGCTGTTCAGTACCGAGTGAGAATAATAATGAGAGCAGTCCATGGAGGGGAACATGAAGTTGCTTGTGTTTGAGATACCAAAGAAGGGATGGTCTTTGCAGCAGCGCTCTGATTAGGTGCTGTGTTTGTCCAGGCCAGAGGACAAGATTTTGTATTAATCTAGTCCTGAGATGATGAGGATCTGGACAAGAGTATTAAGTGCATATTAAAAGATTGTATATGAGCAGTATTGTGCAGAAAGATTCTGCAAGTCTTGGTCTGGATTTGACAACCTAAGGATGATCTGTGTTGGAGATAACATTCAAACAGGTGTCTTAAATGGTGGGCTAGATGGTGCCACTGTACACAGTGATTCAGGAAGGACCTGGCAGGATGAGTTTGTGGGGGCAGGTAACAAAACTCCTGATTTGGCTATGTTCAGCTTAAGCTGATGGCTGAATTTACAGTATCAGAAACATTGGCTGAGATACCAATTTGAAAAGAGTGTGGTAGTATTGGCATACTGGAGTAGAGGTGTAGTATCCAAAGAGGAGATGGTAGTTGACACTGTGTTTATAGATAAGATTGAACTCGAGTAAAGTTTTAAGAGCAAAGAAGATCAAATAATTCTCTGCAGAGCATATGAGAAGGCATGAAGTCGTTCCTTTGAATGACATCCAGAGCAACAGTTAAAGAGATCAGGATAAGACTGTGTTAAGGAAGCCAACACTTCAGAAGTAAAAACTCCTAACCATGAAAAACTGTTGGCATGTCAGGAAGCATGAAAAATGAGCCCAGTTCCTGAGGTCTGGATAACTACAAGTGCTAGAGATTTCAAGAGCTGCTACGTTTGAGCGCAAAAGGTATAAGCCAGCAGGAAAGGAAGGAAGGAACTTCATGCAGTAGTTTTAAAGCTATATAGAGTCGAAAGAAAGCAGGAAGACGTAATGGTAGCTGCAGAAGCAAATGAGGCTAAGGGAAACACTAGGGAGTTTTTTTCTTTGTGAAAAGAAAAAACGGTGAGAACAGGAAGAAAATGAAAGCAGGCAGGGATGGGGAAGTGAGAGTTTCTGAAGGAAACCATGAAACTCTGAGATGGCTGCGACCCTAAGGAGGGTGGAACATATAACAGGACTGAGCACAAGCATTTTCTGTGCTTCAAGGATGAGGTAGGGAAAGGAAGGGAAAGCGAAGGAAGAAAAAATCAAGTTGCTGTTTTGTCAGATTTCTGTTGGAGAAACAGGCATGTGGAAAGAGAAGTAGAGACAGGAGGATTTGAGAACTGGAGTGAAGGAGGTGACAGTCATTGTGGATGTGATAAATGGTAGAATGAGAGTTTTCTACCTAGAAAACGTGAAGGAGAACAGAATTTATTTGTTGTGGAAGAACAAAGCTTTTGCTCAGTGTAAGAAGAAGAGCAGAAGAAGATGCTAATGTTGAGAGATGGTGCTTAGGGACATGGTTTAGTGATGGACTTGGCAGTGCTAGGTTAATGGTTGGACTTGATGATCTTAAGGGTCTTTTCCAACCTAAATGATTTTATGATTCTATGATACTATGAACCAAGGCTGGTGTTAGACTGCAGTAAGGGAGAATATAACAACAAAAAAAAAGAATAATACAAAGATGTGCATGAAACAGTGGGATTTGAACAACTAGTAACTGAAATAAAATGAAGATTTGTAAGATGACTACAAGAAATGGCTACATTAAATAGCTTTGTGCTCTCAGAATATACTCTGCTAGAAATGGGACACTGTGATTGAGAGTACCTGACAGTCCACTCTGTAGCATATCTTAAAACCTTCCAGACCCATGAGCACTTTCCCATTTCTAATTGGGTAGAAGTCTCCCAAGTCTGGAGTTTCTACTTTGAAAGGGTAATGTGCCAGGAGGACTGGGAGGCTATGTGTATTGTACTGAAACTGGTATTCATGAGGAAGGATAAATCTTTGTGTTCATGCCTGTGAGCTTCTGATTTCTACCTAGCCATAGTAAGAATGTGAATGCCTGACATGATCATTTATATTAGGAGTGTGGAACTGCAGTAATAAAGCAAGGAGAGCGGGCCATTTTCATTACATGTTTTTCATCACTGGCAAATCAGGGAATGCTAAAAATACAAATAAATACGCAGAGAAGGCTAATGTCCTATCAGCATGGACTGTCAGATTTCCTTGGGATACGTGTCTAATGCAGTGAAATACATAGGCAGTACTTCAATGCAACGAAACACACCTGTAACAAACACTCATATTTGTGTTTGCTGATGACAGTAACTTCAACAAAACACTGATTTGCCCAGTTTCTAGACCATACCCATCTGAATAGTAAAACTCTCCTTATCTTTGTCATCTACCAAAAAAAGTGGGACCAGTTTATTTCTTTATTGTCTGTGCTTCTTAGGAAGTTTGCTAATGGAGGGAAGACTTACTTTATTCCCCAAAGCTTCTAGTCTTCCTTTGAGGAACCCATCAGATTACATACAAATCCCAAAATACCAGGCAAAGATTGCAGAAATTCTAAGAATAGGTTTTTTTCTACATAAAATATTTATTTAACTGACGTATTACAATACCCATGACTTCCACGTGGAGATGTTTTTCATTTCAAATAAGAATATGAAGGCTGAATTCAATGTGTAATTTACCTTTAGCTCTTCATAAAATGTGGAAAGTTAGTTTCTTTATGCATTTTGATCATTGACTCGGATGCTGGACAGAACTGTCCAAAATGGCACTTGTGTCATGGCATTTACATATTAAATCGGTTTTAAGCAATTGCTCAGAGGCTTTATGGAATCCCAAACAGCTTGAACAGGGAAAGCAGGAGATATCAAAGTGTACCTGTGCCCAAAATTACCATGTCTTCTGCCCTGCGCCAGAGAAATACTCTGTTAAACCACATGCAGGGTGGATACCGTGACAGATTGAGATGTCTAAATTGAGTGCTCTGTGTGTTAGTATCTACAAGTGATTCACATGTCCGCAGTCCGATCATAATCAGCAGAAACCTAGCTGATACAGTCAATGGAGATGGGAATGATTCAACTCGCCCTTAAATAGACCACAAGAGCCGGACAGCCGAACGGCTTCTAACAGTCTTCTGATGGAGGATGGGCATCTTCCTCATGTGAAGGCATGCACTGCCAGCTATCCAAATTTAGACATCTTTATCTGGAGCACAGTCCCAACATAGGAAGAAGTGACAGATGTCCACTGTAATGGTAAGCGTAGGATGAGCTAGTCTGTAGTGCCTGCATGAGCATTTTTTTCCCAGTAAACTTCCTACTTATAACTGGTTAGAGTTAGATCAGAGCAAGCTCTGGGAATTGTGTGACCTGGGGCATGAATCTCATCTCTGTAAGGTTTCTTCCCATTCTAATCTGATTAATTAAGCAGTCAGGTTCACAACATCACATTTCCTGATATGGCTTGTAACTTCTAGTTTAATGCTTGTCAGAGGTGATTGTGACCCAGCACTCAGGGTATAGTAATGGGTGAAGAATTTGACAACCTAAACTGCTGTTTTTGATGTATCACAAAGTAGAGCTTAACTGCTGCTATATTAGAGCCTTGGTAGCTGCTGAGAAAGGACGTATCAGAGAGGCATATGATAATTTCTTGGTGATACCTTTGCCAGCACACTGAAATTTATGGGTGTGCCTTAGCGTAAGGGAAAACAGTAGATCCTGGATGTACTGAAAGGTGATTGCTTTGGTGAGAGACAAACCAAGCAAAACTTCTCGATTTTCCTCTGAAAAAGCATCTATTCATTCTAGTTTCCAGACTGTATGCCAAATCCTGCTTGTTCCAGACAATATTCCGTTAACTTACTCAGGAGGACTCTGAATGCATACAATTGCAGGAGAGTCGATAGTTTACCCCAGGTTCAGTTTTTCATCAATATGTGGAGTGTCTCCGTTCATGCTGCAGTCCCATCAAGACTTTTTATTTTTCCAATTGTACCTTCTTCAATCTCAGGAAGAAATAATTATTATAGCTCTTACTAACCTCTTGATTTTCTTTTCAAATAAACCTCAGTAACAGTTCTTTATTTGAGTGATGATGATGTATTTTAGTGATAAAAGATAAGACCCAAACTCCATCAAGAGTAAGGAATAATTCCATGGATTTCAGGAAACTACAGGAAACTGTGTGGTTCACACTCCGGTGACTATGCTGTTTGTCAACACCAGGGTAACCAAAGATTCTTGTAATTTTAGTTTTAAATATTGCTTTGGAGTTTCACCTCAGTCATGGCTCTAGTGTTTTCCTTTCGTCCGTCTTCCCTCTCTCATCTTTTTCTTGTAAAACGGTGGAAGTCATGGTTTTCCTGTGTATGGAGGGAGAGGCACGTGGCAGTCAAAGGGTGGGGTTGCCCAGAGGCTGCTGGAGGCAGGGGCTGAAGACTGGGTTGGTAAACTGTGGGTAAGGCTTGTTTAAGTGATGGGGGTGCAAGAAATGGGAGCGTGCTGAAAAGGCTGGAAGGTGTTCAGATCTGTGGGAAGAAGTAGAAACTTTGGGACTTGTTTTAATTGATCTGGCAGATACAAATGATGTGAGTTGCGCGAGACAAAAGTGATGCATATGTGCTTGTCTATTCAGATAGAATGTAATGTATGTATTGTAATAAAAGGATTCAAATGAGAGTGGTGTAGTCTTCTGGTACACACGAGGTGCAGGTGTACATGGGGCAAAGAATGTGTGGTGGGATAGAAAGCTCTTATATCTGCTCTTTGCTTTCGGAGGTTCACTGTGCTCTGAACGTGGCGTTAGGAAAACATACTTGCTTCTCATGCTGCGTAGAGTTAAAAGGAGAAACAGGCTGCAGGGAATACAGACTTCAAATAAAAGGCTCAGATAATGCAGCATTTCTCGAAGGTCAAAGAAATGCAGAGTCCAGCTTAAACACTCTGCAATATGTAAATGCCACGCCATGTATGTTGGAGTTACGCTAGAGTGCTGCAGGGGGGAAGCCTGTGTCTGCGTTCCATTTTGGATGGAATATTGTTTGCTGCAGCAAAGCAATTGCCCAGCCCCGATTGTTTTAGTGATGAGCTGATCAATATCCCATTACTGGATGTAACAGTTGCTGCAGGAAGCGCACAGAAGATTTTAATGCATGAATTATGCATGCTGTGCTCATTCTTTAGTCTCAGAGCAGAGTGACAGAGATTGTAAAGATGACTGGGGTAGTTTCTTGCATAAAGTGACTGCGGTGAAATGCTTCATATTTTCATGCACACAGGCAGCATTGAGTGGGACGGCCTATTTAAGAAGATATAAATCCCCGAGCTCACAGCACAGAATGCTTGATTTGAAAGCATTGCAGCCATGTACAGAGCCAGTTTTCCTGCTGTCTAACCTGCTTTCTACTGAAGGCGGGCTGAGGGATGCTAACGGCTGTGCTTTGATCTGAGGTCACGGTTTGAAGTCTTTTTTTTTTTTTTTTTTTTTTTAATTTGCTTTCTGCCGCAGGAGAGGATCTGTGAAGTTTATTGGTGCAACCATCTTTGTATTTTTCAAAGATACAAACTTGGAATAGTTATTATGAACAAAAGGACAAGCAGGAATTCACCATCTAAGGTAAAAAAGGGGTATTTTTTATTTGTGGATTTGAGTGCAGAAGAGGGAATATGCTGAGGCAGGATTATGATGATGCAGTGTGGTTACATCGACTCGGATATCTGTTCTGGAATGCAGAGTCAGGATTCTTGGGTGGATATGGCTGCACGGATCCTACTAGTCTGTTTTTAAATGGTTGTTTAAATATTGCTGAGAGTAAATGCTGTTACACTTTTTGAATCCTGCAGTTTGTTCAAGAGTGTGCATTTCTGATCAATTTTTATCTGCTGTAGATGACTGCATTGTGGGGAGGGGCAGGACAGTCACGGAGATGATCAATATAATAACATGATCTATTTCATTAGAGGTCCTAACCGAATAATGACGATGAAATTTCATTGACATTTTCTTCCTCTATCTGTACGTTTTCTGGAACATTTGCAAGCTACAGTAAAATGTGTGTCAGGAAGACGAGTCCCAGAATCTATTGCTTGGCTGTCCTGTAAATAACTAAGATGATCAAACTGGCATATTTTGGATAAGTCTGGGCTGTCATTCAGTGAACAGACAAGCCTGTCCTTATTGTCCTTCAGAAAACTATGTACTGTCAGAGATTTTATGTACAAAGACAGCTATTTCTAATTATGTAATTTGCTGGAAATTAAAAAAAAAAAAAAAGATTTTAAAAGCATTCTACATTCTTTCCATTTGCACATTTGACAACTTGGGATATATTCAAGAAAATCGTCTAACCAATGTAGATGTACAGTAAAGATACCACCTTTTCAAAGAAGATAAGTTAAATTACGTTATTCTTGCCTATTAAATGTTTTACCACAATAAAGACTTAAAAGTTTTTATATCATTAATGTTTTGTGCATTTGTAGGTTTTCATATTTTGGAAAACACAGTACAAATGCTTTAGTTTCTGCGTTCAGTAACTTGAAGATGTACCCATGCTTTCAAAGAGACATATTGTCACAGAGTATTGAGAATTAGCTATTTTAATAAACCTGAAAGCTGCTTGCTGTGTGTTCCGAAGGAGGAAGGTCTTGCCAGTAAGCATTACGGGCAGTCGCAACAGGATGCTACCATTCCTTGGGTAAATGCCTTTTTATTTTGAGTTTGCATTGTTATTTTATATTTACATCTAATAACACCTGATGGGCCAGGTTTGGATCCCGGAGTCCTTGTGCCACATTGCACAGAAAGACATATGGACCCCTGCCTCGGTGAACAGTGCGTGTTTGGTTGTTAATTACCTAATAATCAGCTGGAAAAATGCACTACCAGAGATCAGGCATTGTTAATATTGCTCGGCTAAAATCGTGTCAAGCAATCATCATCGGGTCGAAGCGGCGTTTTCGAACCCAGCGCTGGGTGTGGGAGTGCATGCCTTCTTGCACAGCCCCGCGGGTTAGCCGACGCCCGGCCGCCTTGGCAAGCTGCACCCCGCCTGCCCCGGCCCAGGGGTACGTCCTTTCATCACCCTTCCTTCCCGCCGTGGGGAAAGCAAGCTGGCTGTCTCGGGGGTAAGGAATATATTCAGCCGGTGGGGAGAGGCCGTGCCGGTTTCTGGGATCCTGAAGGCCTGCGGGATGCTGAGTCACAGAGCAGGTCTGGGAGGGGCTCGCTGGCCCCCCCGGCTGTAGCCACATCGGGCTCTCGCAGCCAGATGAAGCCCGGGGAGGAAAAATACACATAGAGGGAAGAGGAGCGTCTAGAGGAGGGGGGGGGGGAAGAGGGAGAGGAACACACCGTTAAAAATCCTCCCTGGCAAACACTGCGTCTCGCGTGTGGTGAGTGCAAACACGCTTCTGGGCGTGCGAACTCCAGGCTGGGAACCCGGGGGGGGGTGGCAGTGACATCAGTGAAGTGCTCACGCAGTAGTAACAAGGAAGATGTATATGCTAGCTGGCCGCTTGCAAGTGTGCTAGTCATTCTTCACTTGCCATGGAGGATTGGTTATATTTTCCTGCTTCTGCCATGAAATATCACCTGAAATGCGTAATTTGCAGATTGAGCAGGCTTTCAACCATGAAAACAGATACAAAAAAGCGAATAACTAACAGCAGAAAAAAACTTCCTAAACTCCTCTCATTTGCTTAATTAGGGAATACCTAACTTCATGTATCACAGGAACTGAGTAAAATAATGGAAACCTATTTCTGTGAGAGAGAATGACACGTGTACAGTTAAGAGTTGCACATTCAAATACTGAATTCAGAGCATATGTGGTTTACTGAAATACGGCTCAGCTCTTTCAGTGCTTTGCTACTCTTTCCAGATGTATCAGTGAATAAACATTACTTATGTTCTTTGACTGTCATAAATTAAAAGCATCACAGCTACACTCGGGGTGACATGGACGAATGTTAATCTTACAACATCATCCTCAGTTTTTTCCCCCTTGAAACTGCGGTACTTAAATTACCTGTGTTTGATGAGGAGACAGATATACTAATAAATGGTAAAGAGGCGGAAATACTAATTTTCTCTAAGAAATAATGGCTAGGATTTTCCAGGGCATTTGAGAGAGGTGTCCAGGGTCCATTGAAATTCACGAGTGACCGTGATCTTTAGTCGGTTTGGCTGAGATTTTCAGAGGAGCATATATAAATATTTCAGTCACTACAGAGAAAAGAGCTGGAATAGAAAGCAAGGAAAACAAAGGCAGCCCAGCAGCTATTTGCTGTTAATATAGGTAATTAGAGGAAGAGCAGAATTTTTTGTTCTTGCTCTTCTCCCCAGTCTCCTCAGATAACTGGGTAATTATATAATTTAAAATACCAAGAAATAATCCAGGGTACTATACAGAGAAAAGGGTTAAGAAGGGAAGATCTTGCAAGCATCTTACTAGTAAGGGATATTGTTAGAAAAAAAGCACCTTAATGTGGACAGAAGTCTCCATTAATAACCTGTTGGAATATTCTCTTTCTCGTTCTCATTATGATGTCAAAGATTCAATTACAGTACTTGGTTTTCTCAAACCGCAACTTTGCAAATTGTAACCAACTTGGACTTAATTCTGGAAAACTGTCTTGTAATAAATACATCTGCAATCAGAGAATTGATGCCTGCTACCAGATCTTATTGATTTTTTTTCTTGCTCTGGGCTGCAGAGCAGACCCGTTCAGTACAGTTAATAACCGAATGGGTGACTGCTTAGGAAAATCAGAAGCTTCAAGAGCTGATGCTTAGGCATCGTGTGAACTCAAACGAACACAAACCAGTTCTCACTCCCTCCCTGTCGCAGTAAAGTGGCATTGTCATACTTTTGAGTTATGCCTCTATGATAAATAAAAGGAAAGGTTTGTTCTTCTGTTCTATGTTAGTTTTCATTTGTTACTGGAAAGAGAAAGCAGAATTAATGCATATTAGTAAGAGGAATTAATAACAGGAATTAATGCATATTAAATGATCATGCAGTTGGAATTGTTCCAGAAGTGGCAAAATAGTAGATTAACAATAAAGAAATACTTTGGCATATATCTTTGCCAACAGGAGCATGCTTCTGAGTTGTTATTAATAACACAGTAAAAAGTGGTTTTTCCTGTAACTCACTGTGTTATACACTGTTACTAGTCATTTATTTATTTTTGCATTTCCTTCTGTGGTGGAGAGGAGATCACTGAGAATAATCAGATTGCTTATGACTGATTGAATACATCTTCAGACATTTAAAAAATAGGTAATTGCATAGAATTATTTTAAGTTACCTAAGAATACTTAATCAGTGCTTATTAACAGGAAAAATACGTCAGGTTGTGTTGTGTGTGTCTGTACGTAATACCTGCTTACTCAGCGAATCTGTTCCCTGAGCTCTAGTTTTTCAGCAGTAACTGAGAATAGCCACGTTTTCCTTTTGATAGCGTTTCCCTGTAAATAAACAGTGAAGGGACGACGGAGGTGAGTTCTGTTAAACGTCACTCATTGATAGCACCAAAAACTCATTTGACTTTAGTTGAGCAGCAAGAGAACTGAAACTCTTCTATGCCATTTGCTGAAGACATTATTCACAGTACAGTAATATTTCAGTATGCTGGAAACGAGATCTTTAATCTCTTAGGAGAACCTGGTAAGAGGAGCCAGTGTCTTAGGATTTCTACTAAAAAAAGGACTGTCTCAACAAAGATTACTGTGTAAAAATAATTATTCAGCTTCCTTTTATGCTGGAAGCTAT
Source organism: Sagittarius serpentarius (assembly GCA_034782735.1). NCBI lineage: Eukaryota > Metazoa > Chordata > Aves > Accipitriformes > Sagittariidae > Sagittarius > Sagittarius serpentarius. The sequence goes on from JAVKLA010000005.1 coordinate 31,999,595, forward strand.
GAATTCATTGATTAATTTAGGTCAGTGAAACTATTTGGAGTTTTTCAGGTGAGCTTTTTGAACTACGTCTCATTCCTTATTTTAAAAATGGGTTTGGTGTCTTTAAGTGTGGATCCAGTACAGGTATTCCTTCTGCCTCCTACAGCACCAATGCACAAGGGGCATGTTAACTGGTGGAACAGTGCTGGCAGAAAATAAAACAGTCGTAGACAGCAAAATGTGTTCCTCAAGGTTTAGTGTTTGAAGCAGATAGACTACATTAAGATAATGGTACAGAAATCTGCAGTCCTTTCAGGATGGGGAGTTCAAACACAGGCTTTTCCTCTGAGTGCAGGAATCCGACCTGACCACGGCGTTCGTCCCTCTTCAGCCCAGCAACCGATCGCCTGTCCTGAATCCTTCTTCAAAGGGGATGGGAACGATGATCTTATTCATTAGATACAAGGCTGTTCCCATTGCATCCTGTTACAGGATGAAATTATCCTCGGGCTGTTTGTTTGTTTCCGTGTGGAGAAGCCCAGCAGACTTCAAAAGTCTCACTGGTGCTCCTGACGTCAGATGAATGCTAGCAGTTTGACATTGTTGTGTCACAAGGCTTCATACTGGTTGTTACTGACCGGAAAATGGTGTTAGAAGTGAAATACAAAATTTGATTGGATTAACCAATAGAAATGAAGACCTGCATTAATAAGTGTGCATATGTGGCTATGGTAATGATGATCACTTTGATATCCCAGCAGTCACTTTGGGAAAGCATAGGCCGTATTTCCTTATAGGAAAACACTGACATCTGAATAAATTGAACCTTTTAACTCATTAGACCAGCAAAATAATGAGCTTACATGTTAGAGACCGTCCTCACAAAGTCCTTTACAAATTTCAGTAACTTGTATCCAGCCTGTGCCAAATTCTAGCTTACGCTGTGTGAGGGCGGTTCAACTGCTTTTAGGGACCAAAGTACGTAGCCTGTTGTGGTAGGGCCGGAACTGGACTCTTCCTAAACATGCTCTTTATTTAAGTTTCTAGGTCTGGAAGACTGGGCCCTTTTGAAAATGTTCTTGAGGGATGAGCAGGATTTCATAGCTGCAAGGAACGTCTGCAGAACAGTCAAAAATTTGGCCAGTCTTTGTCCTCCTCCTGGGGCAGAGCATGCTGTTCCCTCACGCTCTTTGATGGGAAAACTTCAGAGCTGGCCCTGGGGAGAAGTCTCAGCCAGGGAACAGCCAAGGGCAGTGAGCTGGGAACTGGCAGACTGCTTTCCCCTGCCAAATGGACAGAGGTATTAGTAGTATTTTTACTTTTTCTATTTCTTTCAGGAAACCTGTTTCTTAAAGTGACTCAAGTTGAGTCCTTTCTACTACATTCACACATAGTTTAAGGGGAATGAAACCAGTAGAAACTTCCACTGACACTGTTTCTGCAGAGGCTTTCAGGAGGAAGAGGGTTTGGGATGGAGAAGAGGAACCCTTGAGAGGAAAAGCGAGAACTTCTCCAGGCTCCCTGGCATCTAACCAGGAGGTGGTCTGTTTAGAGTGTCTGGAGGATTGTTTAGGTTGACATAGGGTTTGAAGGTCTCCTAAGGAGCCTTTTTGTCATGCAATATCTGGATATAGTGAGGCCTGTTTAGTCACAGCATTGCCAACTTTCCATAGTGATTTAAGATCACAAATGGGGAGCACATGAGTTTACTGATAGTATTGATTGGGATTTGATGCTGCTGATCAGGTATTTGGTTATGCACATTTATACAAATTGTGGTTTCACCAGGCAACCCAAACAATCATGTCTTACATGATTATCACATCTCACATGGATTAGACAATTCAAAACAAAGTTCAGTATGAATAGAAGTCATAGCACAGAAATGTAAACTCCTTTGCTTCCCTGTACTGGGGTTCATGGGGTTGAGTATAAACTGGCATTGGCAGCCTCAGCACAAGATGTTGGTTTTTATCTCGCACAGCTAAGGTTTCAGGTAACCCAGCAACCACATTGTCTGTAGAGGCTGCGCATAGGAGCTCTGTCTGAACTGCTTATGAATTACACGTAGCTCAAGATCTTCACGTTGGCTGCTACTGCCAATACTATAGCTGCTAATTTCTTTTCTTGCCTGCAGTAATACCATATTTTGGGAAGTTTTTCATGGAAAGCAAGAGAATTTCTGATGTTAACTTGCATAAATAAATGCTTTTTATATCTTGGGACCCAAAGGAGTCCCCCACTGGCTTCTTAAGACATCTTTTTTGTCCTCTCCTGAACCACTTCATGGCAAAAAAAGGGGAGGATGAATGATCTGAATTTATGAGTCATTATTACATTCATAACAAATATACTTAAGTCTATATCTTTCTGCCGTTTCTGCATTTGTTTGCAGTGTCAGAGTTGTGTCCACATACAAGTAGTTCCAAATTTGTGATTCAGGTTCCTGAATATTTTTTCACAATATGAGAGCTCAGGAATTCCTATTACTAAATTTGTGACGGTAATGTAGCATTGTATTAATCATAGCTGCATTTGCAGAATTACGTCTGCACTTCGTTTCATTACTGGTTTAATACTCAGCTTGAAGCAGTTACGTATTTCCACTCCTGTTCCAGAAGAAAATAATACTTCTGCTGATTGGGTTCAAATTTCAAGTGCTTTGTCTTTTACCGGAAATGCGGGCTGCAATGGAAGTAGGAATGCTCTCCTATTTACCTTTTAGAACTCCAAACCTGTCTTGTCTTTCCTTACTTTGCGGTTCCCATACCTGATTTGAGGCCTGCAGTTGAAAAGCATTTGAAGAAGGAGAAGAGGACATGCGTGCTGCTAGAGAAATACTTACTACTTACCACTTAACCTTTGTGGCTAAATATGTGCCTTGCCAGAGCACCTTGGAACAAGGTGTTTATGCAAGTAAGAGGTGTGTGAACTCGTAGGTGTTTTCCCCCATTTTGCATTGTCCTTACTAGCTAAGCGCTTGGTGATTTCCAGCAGGGCATGCATGGGTCGATTCCATTTCACCTGCTGGGACAGCCTGCTGTGGGCATCCACAGCTCCAGCAGAGCTTAAGTCACCGAGAAAAAGCGGCACATCAGTTCCTGCTGAGTTTCTCTCTCCTGCCTTCCTCCTCCTCTCTCAAGTCCCAGTCCTAGAGCTGGCTTGCTCTCCCTCTGTCTCCTCTGCTCCCCTGTTCCAGGCATCATGTAGTGATACCTAACCTCAGCCCCCAGAGCACCCCAAGCATCTGTGCTGGGGCCATGGCACTTCATCCCCACTTTCTCCATGAAATGTCAACCCCTGAGCATGAGTACTTCATGCTCTTATTAGGCAGCTTCAACACGCTGGGTAAGAGTGTTACCCTCTCCTTTCTTCCCTTCCTCCTAGCCTGCAAAGCTGCTTTGAAACCTGCCAGTAGCTTTCCCATTGGAAACGTTAGACTTAGCTAATTAATAACTTGACACGAATGATGTATGACATTCTCCTGTGTATTTTCTCTTCATGATTTTAGTGGTAAGAAGCATGGAAAAATCCAGAAAGATAAATTTATCGTTCAGTCTATTTTTGGCCTCCCAAGGGTTTCACATGTACTATATGAAGTTGTAGTTTATTGGTTAATTCACTAAATACAGGAGAAGGGAACAGGTTCTCATCCTGATGGGAAGGAGCTGAAAGGATACTGTTGCCTATCACGGTCACTAAAGGCAGGACCGCAGCACTTCAGAGCAAAGTCTTCTAAACCGCGTGTGTCTTCAACCTGATGGCAATGGCACAAGAGGCTGCAACTTGTAACACAGCTTCAAAATGGAGACTGGTTAATTTATGAGGAAATCCATGTAAAGAACACTTTTCTGTGGAGGCTTACATGTCCTCTCATGTTCCTACAACAACGAGAATACAACGATCTTCTGCGCTGGGAATACTCCATGACTAGACACTTCTGCCTGCCAAGAGAAGGCTACTTTTCCTTCCATGCTTGGGACTTACTCTGGTTCTGTGAGCAGGGTGTCAGCTGTACCTGCAGAGGTGGGGCAGGGTCTACCTCAAAAATAGCAGCTCACTGCAGAATGCAAGGTACTGAATTCAACATTTTCCAGCTGTACTTCAGTTAAGTCCTCCAGATTTGTTTGGTTCCCCAACTTGGACTAACACTGATAGCAGCTGAGCATGTGTATATGCACATTTTAGAAAAAGAAATATAATTTTAGTGAACCTTTGGTGTACTTGAGTGGGTGTGTAGGTGACTAAGTTTTGGTTCTTGTGCACCGTAGCACTTTCCTCCTGAATTTCTCCGATACAGAGCAAATCATTCTCATTTTACATTTGGAATATTTTAGTCTCCATTTGCATACTTACAGCAAGCACCAAAAAGAAATGTGTGCTTGATTCATCATGTATCATTTTCTGTATTCCAGTTGCTCATATCTGCTCTGATTAGTTCTTTGGTATTGCTGAGAAGAGACAGCCTGACGTGACATTGCAAGAAATAAGAAACAGGAAGAATTTTGTTGTGAATATCCAGACTCTTCAAAACGTATGAAATAGCATAGATGGTAAAGTAAGTGCCTTTAGCCTTGGAAAGAGATGCATGAGCGGAGTGAGGAGAGCTCTGTAATATTACGAAGGGTGTGCAGAAGGTGAATAGGAATCACTGTCACTGTTTCTTGTAATGTTTTCATTCCAATCTCCCTTATTCTCTAGCGAGAAAAGGTTCAGAATAAACAACAGATCACGTAAGGAACGGTTAAACTGTTGATGTTACTGCTACAGGACGTATAGATGCAAAATGTTCTCCCATGGGCTGAACAATGAGACAAATTTGCAGAAGAGCAATCCAGCAAAGGCTATTAGGCAGAAAGGTGCTACCTCCGATGCGGGAAGTCGCCAGATCCCAACGTTGTGGAAGAAGAGGGTGTTTTCGGGAAGTAGCAGGGTTACAGCGTCCCAGCCGGATTCTCTGGGGCACTGTCAGGGGCAGGATTGCCAGGTCAAGTGCACCACGGTCTTAACCTGCACAGTTGTTCTTGGGTTTTAAAGTGGGGGTTGTGCCAGTGGTGTGACTGGCAGCTGAAGAAGCTGCCTTGTGCCGTGCTCTGGGGGCTCTGGGTGGTATAGCTGTCCATCTGCAGGTGATCACAGGCTGCTGGGATGCAGCCAGACCCCTCAGGACTTTCTGGGTTATGCCACGAGCCGAGACTACGGCCCAAAATCAGGAGGTTGCTACCCCTGGCATTGGTGATAGTTTCTTCAGAGGATTTGTACCTTCTGTCACTTGGTAGAATGACAATGCAGGTTCCTCTTCATAATTTCGAGGTTTGCCTTTTGGGGATTATTTTAGTTTGTTTTTTTAATGCTCAGTTTGCTATAATCTTATAGAATAAGTAATGAAAAATCATTTTAGGCATTGTATGTTCTATAAAATAAATGGACATGTGTTCACATACGGCGTCAGATAAAATAAACCAGTACAAATTGGAACAGACACACGCACACCCTTGTGCATGGAAGTATGATACATATACTAGAGGAGCTATAATGAAGCTGTATCTAGCATCGCATACTGAGAAGATGGAAACACCCTTCTCCCCTCCTCCCCAACATCTGCTCCTCTGAATTTCCATTTGGGACACATTTAAAAATAAACCAGACTACATTAATTTTCACCTGAAATCCAATCAGTAATGAGCTAACACATTAAAGAAGGAGATGCCAGACAGTTGAGTACCATCTGGCATAAGATATAACCCCCCTTTACCTGTTATTTGCGCTAGAAAGGTCTGCCTGGGCTACAGCAACCAGAAGTCCATTGGTGCCCTGGTAACCATCCAGACCATGAAGATTTTTTTTAATGGGCTTTTGTTGAGAAATAAGAGAACCATAATTTTCCAGAGGCTGGTAAAGAACCTTTACCAAGGACTGGGTCCAAGTAAGCATTTGGTAGTGTTCAGAGAACTGGTAACATCGGGTTACTTTTCTGTCATGCTTCCTACAGAGCATCTGTACCTTTCTGAGAGCCCAGGGCTGTCCCGTCGCACATGATAATTTGGGTGAAAGTGGGTACGGTGCAGAGCTGTTGGGTGACATGATGCAAGGCCGTAAGGAAGGCCATACTGGACCAGACCTAGTCCAGCATCCTGCCTTGAACAGTCGCTAACAACAAAGGCTTCCCCTGCTCTGCCTCCCCAGCTTCCAGCCTTCAGCTGCTCAGAGAATCCCTGATCCGGAGCCAGCTGGTGGGTGTTTAATAGCTGCTGATTAACCCATCCACCAGGAATTTGTTTAATCTCTTTTTGAACTGGTTTATCTCCTCAAATGCTCATGAAAGTGTTTTCATGACACTCCTCTGTGCGCTTGTAATACGTTCTCGTTTTCGGCCCGATGGGAGCTTAGACAATCGTGTCAAAACTTCCTCAGACAGGGAAAGCATGAAGATAAAAGAATTTAAAAATGGAAGTATGTGCTTTCCCAGAGAAACTTCATTCTCTTAACTACCGCAACGTGTCTTGGATGCTGTAATGTGCTTCCTCTTTGTTCCCCACAGTAAAGATGAATGCTGTGCCTCAGTACTTTTCAAGGTGACTCTTTTAAGAGTTTTTCTCTTTTATTGTATCTCTGCTGTGCCTGCAGAGGCTTCGCAGGTGACTTTGTTTTCCTGGTTCTGGTGCGCATCTTGTCATGAATTATAGACTTCCTTATACTGCCAGCTATTTATAATGGAGTCCAGAGAAAAAGCAAAAGAGAAGTATATGTGTGGTGTTCATTTCTGTAATTGGCATGTTTATTTTCTTTCTTAGCCTGATAGAAGTATGCACAATTGAGGCCTATATAAATGTTACAATTTTGCAGTAATCATTCATTTATTAAATTCTATTAAACTCTGAAAGATAAGACAGGACTTAGAAAAAATAGTAGAGGTGTTTTTTTCAGGCACGAAAGGAGAAATGAAATGTAGTAGTTTCCATTTGTTGTTCCCTTTTATCCTTAGCCTGATTTTTGTGCACGTCCAAAACCTTTCACTTACATTAAATGAAATTTCAGCCAAAACTTCTGATGGAGCAGGTACCTTGAGTAATTAACAGCAGTGATGCTCAAACTACTGGCAAAGTGAGACTGCAATAGGTAAGGTTGCAAGAGGTTATCCGTTGTGAAACTAGACCCATTGCCGGCCCAGTGGCCTGATGCTGCAACTTGAGTCATTTGATGTAGGTGCCATGTGGCTGTCCAGTGCGATGGCTCTTTCTTGAGTGAGGCTTTACCAGGGGGAGTAAATACAAGGAATTAGCCCTGCTGTCAGTTGCAGTGAAGGACAAATCAAAAAGGCTAAGCATCTTGTTTTACCCGAGTTCATCATGTTTACATGTGGGCATAGCAATGCTTCCTTCTTCCCACGTCTATTCATCTTTTTATTTGGAATAAAAATGCTTGGGGAACTCAACTATATTTTTGTTATACCCAGAACAGCAGCTTTTGAGCCTTCATTGGGAATGTTAAGACTTTCCCGTAGCACAGATGATAACTGTGTCCTTGATTTTAATGACTTTCTCCAGCACTGGAAGATGTCAGAAGTCTTTCTGTGAATATTCTGTGTATCTTTGTCAGTATTTCTTGCTGCATGGAGCTCAGCTGGCAACGGTTGCATATAACCCAGTCACTGTACCTAATTGTTCAGAGAGATTTCTGCAGTAATGTCTGTGCTGGGAATGTACCTGGTGGAGTACATAAACCACAGACTAAGGGCAAGTTGTTAATGGAAGCCAAAAGAACAAGGAATAAGTTAATAACTTATTTACTTATTTATAATAACTCATAAATAACTAATAAGTAAAATAAGAGGGAGAGAGGTGATGTCTTTGGGGCAGCAGACTGAGACGAGAGATTTCTAAGCTGAATTGAAAGCTTAAAAGTGAAGGTTAAATTTCAGGGTGTGGACATTTTTGCTCCTATGATCCAATTTCTGTCCTCTCGTAAATGAATAGTAAGTAGTTGGATTTGAAAGAAGTTCTACTGAGTCACTTCATTTTCATCCAGTAGCCACAGGCCAGTTTTGCAGGCTGCAGGCTCAGTTAGATGTGCTGTGGGGTCACAACTGGCAGACAGCTGTGCCCAGTGGTGTGCTCCATCACTGGAGCAAGGGACTCCAGGAATGCCACCAGGGTCCGGCACGGCCGCAGGATCTGAAAGGCAATGGGATTAATGTCCTCTTTATTATCAAACCATACAACGTGCTTGTGTATGACTTTTGAGTGAACAAAAGCACAATTAAGCTTCAAGTTATGTTTTCGAGGGAACATAGATCAAACAAACACAACTAGAAATTCTCAATAGTTGAGAGTTGAGAGTGGTGTGGTGTAGAGTCCTATCATTTTTTAAAGTAAATGTCATATAGGCAAACTCTGTAGGAAAGCGTGAAGCAAACTGGTTCATCTAAGACCTTTGTCTGTGTTCCAGTCCGATTTTCTTCGTTCGTATGTATTTATAATGGGTAAACACAACTTAAAAAATAGAAATGTATAAATGTTTTTTCTTTGACAATTCAGAAGTCATTCAAGTTAGATGATAATTGGTTAATTTTAAAATTCTTAACACTTTGATAGTTTGGTGTAAATTCAGTTTAAAACTTTAAGAGTAATTCTAAGGTTTTCCCTTCTGATTTCTGTAGAAAATATTCTTACTATATATGCAGCATCCATACAGTGTTGATCAGTCTACTTAAAAATATTATAAGTTATTTATGATGAGGCTGAGAATGAAACGCTGAACACCTTTAAGGCTTTATACCATAAGAATCAAAATTTGTGCTCTGTTAAATTTTTTTGATGTATAGTTAATAACACTTGGGCTGATTTCATATTCAACAAGCAGTTCTGTTCCTTCTCTCCCCAAAAAGGGTGAAGGATGGGATTTATGCACTCTGCTTAGATATCCTCTTCTCCAGCACTTAATTTTAAAATGATATTCTGATTGCAAATTTAGCTGGTTTTAATAAAAAAAACCCTAAGGTGTTGAAATTAAAATGAAGTGTTTTGTCTGAGGGGTCCAGAAAAAAACCCACTGAAAAATTACTTCTGTTGTTTTGTCTGAGAAGTGTTAACTACAAATATTGTTATTTTCTCAGCTCTAAATGTACTTTCTGGAAGAGGAATAGCTGTAGATCAATTAATTACCAAGTCCTGGTCATGAACCATCACTTAGCTACTTTGCAGTGGCCTAGTATGTCACCTAGATAAATTTTCTGATGTTATGTTAGGTTATCCTGTACGCTTCCTATAATTGAGATAAATTAGTTCCATACAAGATGTTCCAACAGACTGGCGGTGTCCATGTACTTTATATTGCACCAGTGTATTGAGAAAGCAACCCAAAATATTCAACTGAAAGTAAGGATGTTTATACCACTCTGGGTTTTTTTTAATGAACAGGTAATCTTGATTATGCTAAATCTCGTGGGAATTTTTTCCAAGATGATATTTCTTTATGTCTGCACCTTATTAACGTAGGCCAAAAGTGTGTCCCATGCCTGCATGTGGGCTGTGCCGCCAGGGTGGAGAAGCAGGAGACCAGCCACGGGAAGGACTTAAAGCAGACATCCACGTTGATGCATAGCTCTGAAATGTAGAAGAGCAACCCATTTGGTTGCTTCCCAGGCTGATCCCCCGGCCCTGCGATTCTCTCTGAAAAGACGCAGAGGTGAACCTTGCAGACTTGCCTCTGTCCTCTGTTCCCCGTCTGCCAGATTGACTGCAGGAAGGCACAGTCAGATTCTCATGGTTAATCTTTCATTATGATTATTTGAAGAATGATGGCATTACATTTCATTATGACATGAATAATTTCCTTAGGCCTCTCAAACCTTTGATGCATGACAAGCTGATCTTAATCTAAAGTTGAACACCTCCATGTAATTACTCGAATAGCAGGTAAGGATGAAGTTTGACGCAGTGATCTGGAAAACAGCGGGTGCCTGTGTAAAGGCTTAAGGTAATCAAAGGCCTGAAACATAAAACGCTGCTGTATTCAAATCGTTCCTTCTTTACTTTTGAATTCATTTTTTTGAACATGGTATTTTCTAGTGCTTTAATAGTAATAGCGTTATTTAAAAATAGAGGATTGTAGAATAAGGAAAGGCCTCCTGCTGTGCTTTAACTTCTTTCAAAAAGATCTTCATTTTTAAGAACAGTTGTTGGCTGCCCCACCTTCTTTGGAAGATTGTTCCAGAATCCTCCTCCCTTGATGGCTGTAAATTTCATTTTAGGCAAAGCCGCTTTATTTTTCTAAAACTAACCCCTGAATCAGATACTTTTCTGAAGAGCAATCTGTGAAATCTGGTTTCTAGCAACCATTCCCGTTCTCATCAGCTGCTTGTGCACATTTCATTGCCTTTTATCATATGCCTGGGAGTGGAAATTTTGCTGCTTTTCGATTTGTTTTGTTTTGTTTTGTTTTTATTTTTACACTACCACTATATATTAAATCAGGCATGAAAAGGCAACATGCCAGGGCCTCAAACCAGGTCTTTCCTTCTGCCTTGTCTCTCAGACATAGTGTCATTGTCCTCAGCCTCTTCCGTGGCTTTGCTGTACACACGTGCCGTGCCCACACAGTTTGAATGTGCTCTTATAAATGATTTAGTGCAGTTTAGTGCAGCACGGCAAATTTGGTGACTCAGACTAAGTCTAGGACAATCTTAAAGTTGCTCTTGTTTCATCCCTTCAGAACTGAGCAAGTTAGGCCATCTTGTTTGACCGAAATGGCACACAGTACTGACCTCTTTTTCCATTTCAATTTGCTGACCTCAACCTTCTGAAGATTCCTGTCCAACGTGAATACGGTGGTGTCCTTTCCTGGTGCGTGGCTTGTTCAAACACCACTGCAGTTCAGTCGTTAAACTCAAGGAAGTGATCCTTTGATTGAACTGGTTTTTTAGTGAGGCTAACCAGTTTCTTCTAAAAATCCAGAATTTGCTGCTCAGCCTTCTTCAGGAAAAAAAAACAGTTCAGGATTTATATAGACTTAACTCAGGTCTAGTGGCCTCCTTAGCTGGGCAGGCATAAAATGAGAGTGGGACGGGAAACCTGACAGCAGGAAACCTCTTGATTGCTTTTCTGCAGGATGCGGAATCGGCTCTTCATCTGAGCCCCTTGGCAATGCGGTGGGCATGGCCCTTCAAGAAGATTTCTCAGGTTATCAGGACTGCTGGCATAGCCAAGCACAGCCCGTCATGGCTGCAGTGGCAAACATCGTATTTGGTACAAGCAGATGAAGCCTGTAAAAACTTAATGAGAAGGAAATGGAATTCCTTTTCAGCTTGGAGCTACTTGTTATTAGCATTTACTTAGAAGAAAAGATTAGGAATAAGAGGGGGAAGTGATCTGACTTCATTTTTTCTTGAATCAGAGAAAAAAAACCCACCTGGGCTGGGAGGACTCGAAGGGGTTGTAAGGGACATTGGAGAGTAAATCACAGCATATAGATGGAACTTATTCTGCATTTCCGTTTTAAAAAAAACCACAGGAAAAAAGTTGAAAATTAACTAAAATTAATTTAGAATGAATACTTTTTATGGCATGCATTTATCTTTAAAACATTTCTGTTTTGATGCTAGTTCTAGCAACCCTAAAGGGCAGTGGTCATAAAGGCTTTTTTGTGGTAACATTTATGCCTAATTAAACATTAATAGAAATACTCGCTTATGACGGTGAGTCAACCTAATACACTTATCAGACTTCAAATAATAAATAAGCGCTGAATCAAAATTGGAGAATAGGTGAAGCACTCTTTTTTTTTTTTTTTAATATTAATCTTCTCGATTGGTGGTACTGAAGTGCGTGTATAAATAGATGTATACACACACACGCATACATGAGTTATTTAGGGACTTTGCCTTCATTTTGTATCTTGCTTTTGAATGAATTTTTCTCAGATTGAGTAGAATTTTTTAAAATTCCAAGAGCTATAAAATTCTCTTGAGATGTAGGAATATAATAATTAGGGGTTGAATTATTTTGTTACACAAATCGGAGCAGTTTACAGAAGTGTTTTTAACTACATCAGCTAAACTCAGAGGCCCTATTAAAAGAAAACACACCCCACCCCACCCCCTTTGTTAATTTTTTTTCCCCCATGATTTAAAATATCAAAACCCATAAGAGGATTTCTGTAGCAAGCCCTAGCATAGAACAATGTAACAGAGATTAATCTAGCATTGAAAGTGCTGTTTAAAAAAAATCTCCCTGGACTCAATGGTAAATACTGCGATAGGCCAAAAGCAGGTGGCCTTACTCAAGCAGATTCATTGTGAGGACTCACCAATACAAACAGACACTACACACATGCAGGGTCACAAGCAGGGTATGGAAAAATAAATGGGTAGGGCAGGAGCAAAGAGAAGTTTAATTCAAAACAAATGAAAACATTAAGAGTACAGCTGCCAGATACTCCATGCTGGAGCAGGATGAGGCTAAAACAAGAGCTTCAGGCATTTGGAACCTCCTCCAGCCCATCTGTTTTCTACCAATATTAGTTGGTGCTTAGACATTAAGTATTTTAGGGCATGTCTGCACCACGCATCACAAAATGGCACAGCAATAGATACCCATGTAAACTGGCGATGCGGCGTGGACAGACCCTGTGCCTGTCTTGGTGCGTACAGCGCGCTTCAGGCTCTCGCCGCTCTCCCATACTGTAGCCCGCGTGGGTTCCCCAGACTCGAGTCCAGCGGTGCCGCGTCCCAAAGTTGCAGGGCCTCAAATGGTTGTATGCAAACAGGTGTTCACATGAGAGCGTTTTCCCCTCTGATCTCAAGTTATATAGTGCATCGGTATATTATTCCCAAAGTTGCAGCCTGGATGGGTTATAAATTGCTGTAAAAGTAATCTGTGCAGATTCTTGATACTAAAATTTTGGGAGAATTAAAAAATGTTACAGAACTTAAATAAATTATCCCTATTTTAACATTGTAAGTTAAAGATTCATTTTCTGTTAAACACAAATCTAACAACATTGCCAAAATCGCACAGTGAAGTGTAAGACTATCAATTAGAAAATCAATAGACTGGAAGTGTCAAGTGTAAAATGGAAGCCTTGCAATGATGGGTGTCTCTGAGGTAAATGTCAGTGGATTTGCTGTGTCACTTTTAGACCTTTAGAGGCTGGAACAGTGTCCCTGAGATCATATTTGTATCACTTGCAACTCAAAGGAGCAAGAAACTTTTCTGGGCCTCTAAAGTTAGCCTCTGAACTCCCGAAGTTAAATAAATGTGATCAAGATTTCAGAAATGCTGACAAGCTAATTCCAGTCAACTCCAAGTGGATATGCAGATGCATGACATGTTTAAATGCAAGCCATTTTTATTTAAAAGACCACACATGAATTTTAAACCTACCTTTAAGAACCCAGGTTTACAAAAATGTGAGCTACAAGTTATACCTGATACTGGATCGCGTATGAGCTCTCCTTTTAGGGCGGTGCAGGCATTCCTGCCTTGCCAGCCCCTGACATTTCCTTTCCTTAATTATTTTCTTAAACAATTCTTTCTTAACAAAAATGTTTTTACCTCTGGTCATCATTCAGAGCTGAAATAAGTTTGTCATTCTTTGATAATCACGAGACTGAAAAATCATATTTTTTTCTTACAAACCTCTGCGCAGTAAAGCGACTGACTGTGAGTGAAACAATAGATTTGATATTGTGAAGGAGTGGGCTCTTAGCTGAGGAAATGACTTTCAATGTCCTGGTAAAAAAGTTTTCATTTGATTGACATACTGCTTTGAAATTACCTGAGTGAACAGCATTCTTTTTTTTTTTTTTTCCCTCCTCCAACAGCCAAAATACATGTCTTAGAAGGACGGTGTCCATAGAGGGGCTAAATTCATTGTAAAATGTGTACCGAAGGCATGCCGCTCATGAAGGCCATAGGTGCACCTTCAAATAAACCTCATGCAGCCGAAGAATAATTACAGTGGCTTTAGAGAACATGGTACTACGTGAGAGACTGTATGCAGCCATCCTTATTCCTATGTTCATGCGGAAGTGCTCGGAGTTCCCTGGTGGGGCTGTGGCCCTGTTCCCAGCGTGATTCTCCCTTTGCCAGAGAGCCCATATAATCACAGGTATTTTAACAGGACTGAGCTCTTGAGAGCTGACAGGATGCTGCACAGCCGACGTTTGGTCACGATGCTGGAAGTTTAAGCCTATGGTGAATACAGAAGTGTGGATTGAGTTCAGTTGGTTTTGTCATTTTAGCACAGAGTGACCAGGGGGAGAGTATAAAAATATCCTGTATTGAAAGGAACTTGTCTCTGGAAGACAGTCTTTGAGTTGGCAGGAAGGAGGCATGCATTCCAGCATGATTGTGGCTAAACCAAGAAGCCTGGTTATCCTGACTTTGCCTGACACTGACATTTGAGGGTTTTACTGTGTATAAACAGTTTTTACAGCACATATATAATAGTACCTAACTTTTACGCAGTACTTGAACGAAGTCATCCATCTGGCCAAGGCAGCAGTGCGACATGACAAGCAAAGTAAAATCAAAGAATCCAGCTCCAAAAAGGCTCATATTTTGTAACAGGAAGAGGAAAGGAGATGGTAACAAACACCTACTGCTTATCTCTTTGTATGGAAAAGGGCATGCACGTAAGATTTACTGGTTTGTGAATAGTGAGAATACACATAAGCAAAATTCTGCTTGCAAACCGAAATTGCATAAATTTTTAAAAATGGTCGATCTGGCCTAGTATTTTCGCTCCAGGAGTTTCCAATAATATATAGTGAAGAAACACTATAAAAAGGGGGAAAAGATTGCATAATATGCTCCTACAATATTCTGTCTGTCCCCAGAAATTTGTTACTTGGGAATTCCCAAATCACAGCTGCCATCTTTGGGCTTCATTGTATTTTAGAGATTTCTGTATTGCCTGGTTGTGTAATTACTTTTGAATTAATTCAAAAAAAATTGCCTTCCTTACATAATTAGCAGTGAGATCCACAGTACACGTTGCTACCATGGAGTGAGCTTTTGATGTCGATTGCCAAATTTTCCTCTTTCGCTCTAAAGCTGCAGGGAACGCACAAACTGAGTTTCTTCTGATGAAACTAAAGTGGAACTTGTGCTCCACATGTCTTTATTTTAAATGAAGCATCTCTCTGGGACAGATTGCATGAACAACCTGTTCCTCAAGAGACTCTATAAGGAGGATATATGCAGTTTAGGAACATGAAGCATAATTTACTGCTTAATATATGCAATAGATAGGACTAAAAAGCTACCAGCTACCGCTCTCAAAAAGATGTTCCATGTGTCCTGCTGTTCCACAGCAGGTATCAGCCACGTGGGGAAATGAGCCTCTGATGTGCCTTGCATCATCTTCGATGTTCCTGAGTTGCTGTGTCCTGATGCCTGTGTTTTTTTTTTCCTTGGGGTTTTAAACCTTTAAAACCTAATGGTTTTAAACCATTACTTTTCCTCTTGAACCACTGAGCTGCTGTCTTTTACCTTCTGAACAATTACACTGCTGTCTGTGCTATCCCTTTCCTTATCTCGTGTAATTTTAGGTCACATAGGTTTCACGCTTTCCTAACACTTCTCGTGAATAAAGCTGAGCGGAGGTTGCAGCTGGGCTGTGCTAAGCTGGGTCTTGCCCCACAGACAGCTTAGTCCCTGGGCTGAGTGGGACAGTGCCAGCAATGTGAGTTCAGTCCTGGCACCACACTAGAGCTAGATAGAAGTGAAACACCTGAAGTGCACGTCGTGTGGGTGTTAGGTCCTCAGTGCCGGTTCCTCCTTGCTGCTTCTGGTATCGAGGAAGCGTCTGTCACCAGTACCCTTCCACCTACAGGATTTTGGAGAGGAGGAGAATGAAAAGCCCAGAACTGTCCCCCCCAGCTGGGGACATCAGGCGTCTATAGAATGGCATTGTGACATTTTCTGGCATTTTGTGTTTCTTTCCTAGCAGCACTTAGCGTTGTTGGTTTTTTTTTCCACTGTTAATGAGCAAGGAGTTGACTTTCTTGTTGGCTCCCTCAAAGAAAACTCCAGCAGAGCTGGGAGGCATGGTTTCCTGCTAAAAAAACCCAGCTAATCTTCACTGATACATCACACTTTACACATTACAAGAATATATATGCAGTTTTAAGTTACCATTCCATAGAAGATTTCATTTTTAAAAGAATAATTACTGCTTTTTCTCATAACATACATAACTACCTGAACTTCTTTAGTATTTTTAACAAAAAAGGATACTATTACATACTGTGTTCAATTCCTAATAATTAATTGATTATTACTAAACATGTAGCATCAATGACTGCAAAAGAATATAGAATACATAAGGAGTATAAAAATGCTACAGTTTTCAGTCTGTGCATAAAGAAATGTTACAGAGAAATATCTTACTAAGTCTCAGCTGTGCCTTGACTACTAAACATATTACGGTATAAAATAGTATATTTTAATGCATTTGTATTAATTTATTATGGTAGATTTATTAGACATAATACATATAAATGAACTATGGTGTGTCAAATCAATTAGTATTCTTAATCGTGAGTCTCAAGTTATTTATTCTGAGCCCACAAGCAATGCAGTAGATTTTATAAAAACTCCTCAAAGCTACAGTGTTTTGTGGCGTAAGTTTACAAAATACTAGAGAAAACTATTCTTAAAAAAACCCCAACTTTTGAATTATTAATTGTAACATTATTGTAATTAAAAGCATAAAACTTAAGTGAAAAGCAATAAAAACAAATTATTATAATCTCTTTTTCTTCCCCTTCTTCCTTCTGGGGACATCGGAGCAGCTGTAATTACTGTATGCAAGCATTTACGCTTGCCAGGGAAAAGCTAAATACATGTAATTGATAGCAACAGCTCGGTTTCTCAAGTGAGGAGAATGAGTGCTTGTGCTTACATCCAGTAATTGCAGCCAGTTTTCCCTTCCCAATCTGCAGCAAGTGACCTTGCCGTGGCTGCAATGAAAGATAGCTGTTCCCTTCTTGGGGGAGTAGAAAACGGATAAATCCAGAAGAATGGGAGCTTACAGAAACTGGAGTGACCGTTTCCTAAATGAGGAAGCAGAAGCTAATGGTGCTATAGTCTCAATAGTATCTCTCTACCTGTGCATGCTGAGCTTGCCTTGGGTCCCTCTGAAAGATGGACGTCCAGAAGAGCGTGAACTAGATGTAGGGAGAAGATGCCTGCATTTGTCATATGGCACGCTCTTTCTAGTTTCTGGGAATAGCAAGACGGTGGTACGTGTCCTCTTTAAAATCTCTTTTTCAGATTGCAGACCAGCAAAAACACAGATCCTGGTTTAGCTCCACTGGTTTGAGAAGGGAAGTTAGGGCAAGAGAGCCAGGAACAGGGTGCATACCCCGCGTGGATCCTCCCTGCGCATCTTTCTGCAAGCAACAGTTCGAAGGCATTTTGAGCCGGGGGTCACATCTGAACCATCATTTTCCATAACCACCAGAAGTCTAAATGTCTGTTTATGCTTTTGGTTTCCTCTACATTCAGTGACAAGTTCCTTAATTATCTATTTCTTTAAAATCCAGTGCCTGATATCACTGGTTATATTGGAAGGTAGAGTGAATAAACACTCTCTTCATTTTCTCTGCCTCATTCACAGGCTTATAGACTTCCTAACGTTATCAGTCAGGGCTTTTAGGAAACAAGGAGTACAGGTTTATGCAGTTCTTGTGTGGAAGATGTTCCATACCCCTAGTCCTCTTTCTTCTCCATCTCTGTAATTTCTCAAATTCTGCTTTTTTCCTTTTGGGTATAAGTGGCCACAATGGCAGCTGGATAAAAAAGGGGGGCATAGCACAGACTCACAGAGCAGCCCAATGATTTTTTCTGTTCTCTTGAATTAGAAACATCAGTCTTAGAGGCTAAATACAAGCTGAGAGCAGTTGTTTTGAGTTCAACTTCAGTGTTTGTATCAGTTAGACTAGCTGTGAGAACAAAAGTTTGTAACTGCAAGGTGGGAGTGCTTACAGAAAAAGGATGACATCAGTAGTTGTTACGAGAAAGAGAAGCAATTTATTGCCTCAAGAAAGTGGCAGTGTTTGCTGGAAGCTAGCTGGGAATTTAATATAGCCCAAAAAACTAATAACTCTGTTGGGTCCAAGATACTTAGCATATGAGCTTTTGTTCTGAGGCTTATCTTTAAAAGGCATTGGGTAGATCTCCTCAGGTCGTCAACACTGAGACGTCAGAGAAGCAGCTGTTGTTAGGTAAGATGTGTTTTCCCACTGATGACGGGGTGTTTCTATCCTCTATCAAGGGTAGAGTTTGTTCTGGTGCAAAATGGTTGTTTAGTGTTAGCCACATAGGTGCATGCAATAAGGGCGTTTGGTACGTTGCATCAAATACATCGCCAGCTGTGCAGATACAGGAGTTTGGGTGGTTCTTTTTGGAGAGGCATTTCTGTTTGCTGGTTGTGGAGATGGTCACCAAGCCTCACCTTTGCTGCCCTGGCGTGAGCTGGTTCCAGTGGCAGCATGTGTTTGTGTGAGGAGAGTCTGCTCCTAACAAGGAGCTTAACAAAGCTGTGGGATTGCTTGAGCAGTAGGAGCAGGTGTTCTGGAAAAAAATACATGAAGTAGGATCATTTTTCCATGTGGGTTATCATTCTTAAATGATTTTTCTGTATAGCTACCCTGGGAAGGCTGTATGTGACATCTGTGGATATATGACAGTGTGAGGCTTCTTTCTCCATCAAAGCAAGTTCGCACACAGCATTTGGAAAGCTCATTTAAAGCTGCCCATTAAAGTTAGCATACTTAACATCGCCTATCTGCTCAATGTGGTGTAACGGCATGACATAGTTAAGTTGAACTCAAAATTATTGTTCTCAGCTTGTAGTAAGCTTTGAAGGCTGCTGCTACTGCTGAGAGCCGAAGAAGAGTCAGAAAGTCTGAATGCTTTTTAGTTTTTTCCGCCCGTATAAGATACCACTGGTTATGAAACTGCCATTGCCTTTATCTAAAGTTATTACAGCTACGACATGACCAGTAGTGTTCCCAAATCTTGTTCCCTCTTTGACAACTGCTAAGAACTAGATTGATATTTTTAGAGACCTTGTTCATGCTAAAACATGGGGGGGGTTGAGTGGTAATGACTGATTTAGACTCTATTTTTCTGTATGTACGGTTATTTTTCCCAGTATTAATCACTTTCTATTATCAGAACTGAATTTCATCGCTATTTTACCATTTTACGTTCAGAAACTTGGTCTTATGATCTCCTGTAATTCTTCACAGATAGCTTAGATCTTACTGTCTTGAAAAGCGTTGTATCTTCAGCTGTCTTTATCATCTCAGTGTTCTGCCCCATTCCTTCTCCTTTGTGGATCTGTTGAACAGCAAAATATCTGAGGGACCCTCTGGTAGCCTTGTTCCATTGTCAAAACCAACCTGTTATGCCTACACTTTGTTTCCCTTCTTTTTAAAAGAGATTCTGAGAGGAGAGAGTATTTGCCAGGGAACTGCCCTGTGAGCTGTGGGTAGAGGCTGCAACACAGGCCTCTAGTACCAGTTGCTTTGCTGGTTTCTGGGTTTGGTTTCTTCACAGAGGCTGAGTCAGCAGAGAAGGATGCTCCAATACAATGCTTATATGACTAGGCTGTTTTTCCCCTTCTTTCTAGATTTGCCACCGGACTAAAATAAATAATTGGAAGAGCATAAAGGTACCATTTTCATTATCGCTATATCCCATATAGCTGAAAGTAAGGTTGTATCATGACTGAATTCTGAAACAAGCTAACGGTAGATGCATGAATTTTGATGGCTTCCAGCTTTAGCTCTTGGGACACTTCTATTGCAAAAACTTGCTATTTAGATTTGTGGTAAGTGTGTATCCTGTTTTACCTGGCCAGTAAAATTCATGGTGTGGTAAAACATGAAGATGCTAGCATACAATAAGGAAGTTTTCAAGTCTGTGTTGAGTAGACACAAGAGTAAATACAACAGATGATACCCCAGGAGGCCTGGTATACCTACTTTAAAGCAAAATAAAACGTATTAGGATTAGGATAATTGCAGCAGTATGGTTGCTAGCTGTAAAATTATATTTTCCTTCCTTCACTTCTTTAAGTGTTATTGAGGCTTACTGAACAATTCCAGCTTCTGAAGTAAGTTGGAAAGATGATGAAAGTGAAAAGCAAGCTAAAGAAAAGTGTTAGCATGAGAGTATTTCTAACTCCCCAGTACTGCCATTTCCAAGCTGCGCAGCCTGATAAATGCATGTGCAGTGGCTTGTCTTTGAAGCACCAGTGACATCCAGTGGAGGCATCCAGTTAACCCCCAGTCTGTCAACTCGTAGATGTCCAGAGATCTTTAATACTCAGCCATTAGAGGTCAGCAACTCGGGATTGTTTTACTTCCTGACCCAATTCAGTTTATCTTTGTTTTATTGTTTTCATTTTGGTAGAAGAGGATTTCTTTTATTGCTGCATTGACAATGAGGTTCAATGAATGCCTCCAGCTGGCGTTGCCTTTTTTGTTGCTCTGCGTGATATCCTAATTGACATAGTATTCTGGAATCTGCTTGAGATTATGAACTGTATACTTTAGCAAAAGACTCCAGGATCATTAAGATTGCATAGTTGACTTCCTGCAGTGCTTATTAGGGAGGAATTCATGTTTATTTGTAGTGTTGACAAGAGAAGCTGAAACCACGTATCCTTCTACTTTACGTAATAGAAATCTTAGATCTCAGCTGGTTACATGATGTTATTCCTTTATTAAATTCCCCTTCAGGTTTGTAACGGGTTGTGCTCAATTTTGTCTCTTGGTACTCAGCATTAACACAAGACAAATGCAGTTAGGATGTTAATTGTCACGCTTCGTAGAAGATATTTCATGTCACTAACACCTGTCTGGCCTTCAGCTGCCCTCTAGATGTGTTATATCAGTTAGAAAGACTGACTTGTTTTTAAGTGCATACATTTTAAAAAGTAATTTTAGCAGTTTGTGAGGTTGCTCTTTCCTGTTGGAGATATAAACGAGAGCAGAATCTGTTTCAGTTTAAATGCCAGATTCTTTCAGTAATTCAGTGTTGTTGGGTCTGTCTACTTTCAATAGAACCGAGAATATTTTTTTGGTAGGGTTTTTCATATTAAAAAAACCCTGAAAGTAGCAGCTCAAAGAGAAATTATGGGGTTTTATTTGCACTTTCCCACAAGATACAGTCTTTCTGAGATGTTTGTGAAGAGGCCAGTTCTGCAAAATGAAAAGTCAGGTCTTTATTCCTGTTTTTCAGCATCATTGTTTTGTTGAATGCCATCTTCTTTTCTGAGGGGGCCGTAACTGAGGCTGCGTAGAGAGGTGCTAAGTATCCTAGAAGATGAAACTGAAAACTGGAACCTGTCACTAAATCAGGAATAGTTTGAGAAGTATGCTTTTTATAAGCTCTCTGTCTAACTCTCTGCTGGTTTGCTCCTCAAAAGAGTAGAAGATACAGATGCTATTATGTTTAATATGGCAAAATGTTAAGAGCTAGGGACCAGGCTCATCACATGTAGCTTTGTGCGTCTAAGTGCATGAGCTAGGTGCATTGTCTGCTTTGCCCCTCTAGGAGGGGGCAAGTGAAAGAAGACAATCAGGTACCTACTAAGAGCTTTAGATCTTCGGTAGGCTGACCTGTTTTCTGGATGGGCAGATCTCTTCTCCAGCTATAGACGGTGTCTTGAATGACTCTGCTCTTAAGTTTGTCATATCAGGGCTTCAGGCTGTGCTTCAGAGTATTTGCCTTTGCTTCTAGATTATGCAACCATAAAAAATAATGTATTTGAAAAATCACCCATTAAAATATGATTTCCCAAGCATTAACTTGATTAGTTTGTAAAAAAAAATGCACGTTTAAAACCATTAGCTGTTTTTAATTACATTTTCAACCCATGAATGCTTTTTTTGAATAGATACTTTAAAATAGTGCTGCTTTTCCACTGAGTCCATAGAGCATGTAAGTAGCTACCATAAACTATGGGACATTACAGCTTCTATAGCAAATCTTGGGATTTGTGCTGATTGTTTATAGCACAATTATAGTGATAACCAGTGTCCTATATATTTTCCAGCGAAGCAGAACAAACACTCCCTGACTAAGAGAACTTTAGGTCTAAACCCCACAAATTAGGACCCTGTAGCAATGTAGGTAGGTTTCTAAAATATTTATCAAACTCTTAGTGTTGTTATCTCTGTTAGTTCTGTTAGATTCAATTGTCTTAACAGCAACAATTTAGTGGAGAAATTTGTTGGCACAGAAAATATATCAAAGCAAAATGTAAGCTAAATGTCTTTATTGATGAAATAGAAGTCATTTGTAGCAATGCTCAAGTCTGCTCATATTCCCAATTCCAACATGACAGAAAAGAAGATCCCAGCCCTAATCATAATGTTACTTGGGAGAAAAGCCCCAAAGAGCAATTTTTAAAATGTCTTTGTCTTCAAATGTGCTGATTTACATTTCTTAGCTGTTTATATTATATGTATGACTACACTGCAAACCCAAGAACCAGTATTCCTTTGATTTAATGTAGCTTAGTTTGTATTTCTATCTCAATTACATGAAATATTATCATGTATAATATTATTGTAATTGTTATAATTATAATACATATGTAATGAAACATATGTAAGGTGAAAGACATGAAATTGAAAAAAACAAACCAAAGCAAGTTTTGTTAGGAAATCTTACCAAGTTTTCCTCTACTTAAAACATATTGCAAGTCCTAACAGGTTAATGCATCACAAGCATCAGTACTCTAACTGAGAGAAGACAGCCATTCTCCATACCAAAGGCAAAAGGTCTTCTACATGTTCACTGTAAGAATTTCTAATTCTGCAGGTCTTCTCCTTTTCGGTCCCACATTCTTCTGTTCATTTCAGCAAAATTATTAAACCTTAAAGCCTTACGTGCAGGCAGCTCTTCTGCAGCACAAAGGCAAGCTGGCTTAACTTTATTAGCAATAAACAGGTTTTGTCCGACTGTTGCCAGAATAAGAGCTTTTTGTGTACAAATAGGAGGGCAGGGGAAGAAAGATGCTGGGTTTCTGGACATGTGAAGGAGATTAAGAGTTTATTCATTCTTCCTGGAAATAGGTAGATTTTTTCTCAAGAAAGAGATGTAAAATTTAAAAACAAGAGTTGCATACAGAGATTTTAGTTCTAAGGAAAAAATAAAGCACCAGACTCACCAGCAAATGTAGTCGCTTTTAAATTGTCTTTCCTTTCACCTCTTAGGTCAGTTAAATGTATTCCTTACAAGTATTGTTTACTATAGTATTTACTGTGTATTTTCATTCATTCATCAAAAGCTCATGTTATGACCAGATACATGTTAAAGTAATCAAATCATTTACAGTAACAAAGGTCTTTATTTTAAAAGGTGCTGAACATCTGTAACTACTACTGACACCGGTTGGAATGAAGCATCAGGTTATGAGCGTCCGTGGAAGTTAAAGTTTGGTAGGAATAGCAGGAATTTAGCACCTCTCTGGTGGCTTAATCAATAACAGGAAAAATAGCATTCTATATTGCATTACAAAAATTCAGGCTGTCTTAATGAGTAAGGAGTGCAAATCCTCCCAGAGCTTTAGGGAGACACCGTGAGATTTGCAGTTTGTCCCTCTTTACCTTTAAGCTTCTTCAGCAAGAAGTAAAAGGGGTTTAATAGACAGCCTATGGCACTTAAGTAATGTTCGGTATGCTACAGTTCATATAGTGTATGTTACGTTTTTTCCACACAGACCCGTAAGGAAATTTCTGTTTTATAGTAGTTAATTATTGAAATACCTTTTGCTAATCTTCAATCTTATCTCTCTCAAACATTTGCAAATGCTTCGCCATAGAAGAGGTAATTGCCCAGCAGTTGCACTCTACTGAAATTAGTTTGCACCAAAATGATTTACAAGAACACATGAATGAGTTATTGGATGCTACTGAGCAACGGCACTAATACAGTTACTGAAAATCAAATGGACTCCATGCTCTACTCCTGGAACTGTTCATCCTGCAGCTTAAATGAACAAAGCTCTATTCAGATCAATTTGGCTATGACTCAGTGTCTGAATTCCGTCTAAACGATTATGCGTAAGGATCACTGTAAGGTGCCAATTTTATGTAACTGTGCCAATGATAATAAAATAGAATAAAAGTCCAAATGTGAATAGCTATAAATAATTGAAGGGAATAAAGCTGAGGCACGGAAAGATTGGAGGTGCTTTCAGTTAGTTACATAGTGAAGTCTGGTACCATTTACAGTAGTATGTTAGTCTATGCCATGTAAATGGAAAAGAATCCCATCCTAGAAAACACCATTGCAATTATCAGATCTTGTTGACCGCAGCAGATGGCCCGCGTTGCCGACGGTCTTTTCTTTAGGAGATGTTAAGAGGGCATTAGGGTGGAATTGCCCTAAGTGTTCCCTCTGCTATTTTTAAGCTGCTCAGGACTTTCATGTCTAGCACATTTCATAAGTTTCATCTTTATGCTTAAAGTGTGTTTAAAAGCAAAATCTGCTTGTAATTACCATTGCTCAGGTGGCCTGCAGGTCCACCAAATCCCAGTAGGCAGACCTGGGCAGACTTTTGCCATCACTGAACAACTCAGCAGACTGGAGAAGTGTGAACTTTGCTGGAGATTATCTTACTATTAAGGTCCTGCAAACAGACCCATCACCATCATATCTGATGTGCTATCACAGCAAAGTGGGCTGCAAGGGCATTACAGCTATCTCCCCCTTGGGAAGAGGTAGGTTATACCGCGACAGGTGTATAAGGCATTTTTTTTGTCCCCTCTTGGATGGCCAGATTCCTGGGCTTTCTTCCTATAGAAAATGCCCTTTCATGACAACTTCCTACGTTGGCTCACAACTGCCACAATGAGTTCCTGGCAGAACAGTGAGAACTGGTCTCATGGAAGTGAAGTATTTGAGGCGGGCACAGGCCAGTCAGAGCTTGGCAGCTACGACAGGGTAGGTCTGATTACTTCATACTGGATCTTGTTCTGGTGGTGGGCTAAGGAAATATTTCTTCCCTCGTATTGCCAGAGACCAGAACAAAACAGACTGTAGGATCTAGCTTCCATCACTAGTGTCTTTTTTGTCTTACTTGGTTTGGGTTTGTTTTGGCATTTGTAAAACAGATGATCGTCCTGAACAGAATGTTAATTTCTCCCTGCAAAAATTACAGCTTGCTTTTGTGAGACAATTTGTGGCTTTGTGTGAATCTTCCCTTGTTTTGAAGAAGGATAAGTCCTAAGGCAATTTATCTTTGGGGAATTATGTGACCTTGTACACTTCATGAAATGGATAGAGTTCTGATTTAATCCTGTGATGGCATTTTATTTTAAATTGTAGAGTCAGACCTTTTTATTGTGCTTTTGCAAAATAAGCAGTTGTCTTCTGAGACATTTAAAAGGAAGCATGTGTGGGAGATCCTTCACTACAGACTAAATGACTAGGAAAAATTAGAGGCTCAAGGAGGAACTAAAAGGCCTTGTACCAGTTATCTATACAAAAATAGATTTCTTTTTATTACCTTACCATTCACATTAATACGGTTACTTTCCTAGTAAAGCAGTTGTCCAGGTCTTCAGGCTTAACCAGTCTGATTTGGTGTCAAAGAAGGGACGTGATGTTGCTGGTGATGCATAGGATGCTAATACAAAGAACCCTGAGATACAGAACTGTGGGTGCTGAATTTTTAGTTATGCCTGAAAAGACAGGGACTGTGTAGCAGGATTTTTAAAGTGACATAACAGAATACAGCATAGAGCTGTATGAAGATTTTCAGTCAGCCTAAGCCATGTAGAAAACTTTAGCTTTGGGAGAAAGAAGAGGCAGGACCACTAAATGAATCATCTGCACCTAAATGAATGTCACTGTGGATGCATATTTTTTTCTTGCACTAAGTACTACAAATATTTATAAGTGTTTTAAAATTGTTTGTTTATTAAGTAGAAGTATCGTTCTAATTTCTGCAGGTATGGAAATCATAAGATTAGTTGGTAGATAGTGGAAGACTTTCTATCAGTGCGTACAGAATAATGACAATTAAGTATTGGCAGAACATCACCTAAAAGCAAAGATTATTCTCACCACCATTGTTTTCCCTGAATTTTTTTAAACCTGTGAAAAAAGAATAATTCTGCATTTTAATATGAGTAAAGATAGAATGTTTTTAACACTTTCATTGTCAAATGCAGTGATGGAATTTTTACACGCGAGATTGTCGTTAAATCAGCAAAACAATTTTTTTCGTGCATCTGTTATACATATGCTTTTGCCTCTTTTATTATATATATACACTTTTACAGGCAGTTCAACAGTAGAGGTATTATAG
The DNA here is from genome assembly GCA_034782735.1 of Sagittarius serpentarius. NCBI lineage: Eukaryota > Metazoa > Chordata > Aves > Accipitriformes > Sagittariidae > Sagittarius > Sagittarius serpentarius. The sequence goes on from JAVKLA010000005.1 coordinate 32,025,917, forward strand.
AATGGCTTATATACTAGCAGTATCTCTAAGATTAACTTTTGAACAGCTACCTTTGCGATGAAAATCATCTTCACTTGTAAATGGTTGGTAGGTCAACACAGGCTACTGAAGATGAACCCATTGCAGAAAGCTAGGAAATAAAGTGTGCGTGTTGGCTTTATTTTGCTGTAACTTATTAAAACTGGGACAAACAAGCTTGGCATTGGGGCATTTGGAACTGAGCAGTCCGCAGCTGCTTTCATGACGTAGGAAACTTGCCACCCAACTACAAAATCATGGATAATGCCTCAGTGATCGTCCCGGAGTTCTTCTCTGGCTCTGCAAATGGAACTTGAAGTTTGGCTGGCAATGAAGATTAACAATCCTCTGGCTGGGTGGTTACATAGAGCACAGCAAAGTTTTAAACTCTTCATTTTATTTCCTGAAGACATGCACAGAATGGAAGTCTCCTTGATGTGAAAATGAGCCAGTTGTCTTCAGAAAACAGCATCTTACCTTACATGTACTAAACTGTTGGATGCAGTAGATTCAGAATGGCTCTCCATGACCTCATCACATCTGATGCATATTGTTATGATCTATAAAAATTACCTGTTCTGAGCCTTCTTCCTCTTGTGTACAAGCTGAGATCTTTGTTTGCCTTTAGAAGGAGATCATGCAATCTCTCAGGGCCCGGAGGAGTGGGCTGCTCGTCAGGGGAAGGCACAAGGCACACCAGGAGCCAAGGCAGGGGCAGTGCCCTCAAGGAGACCACCACCCCCCCACTTTGCTCTGACCACTTCCCCAGCTTGGGGACACACGCATCAACTGGTTATAGTCCCTGTTTACACACACATCCTGCCATGACAGGCTTCCTCACTCATGTTCCATACACACACGCAAACATATGAATCCTTTTGTTTCTTACCGCTTACACCATAACTCATGCTCGGATGTATGTAGACAGAGACCTCTCTGTAACCGAAGAAGAAGAGCAGAGGAGGTCCAGTGATGGAAACCAGCAGTCAGGCAAGAGTCTGGATTGCCAGACTTGAGGCAAGTCCAAGGTCAAGTCCGCAGGGCAAGGTCAGGGCTGGGCACAGGTGCCTGCAGCATTGCTCGGGCAAGAGCCAGAGTTCAACATAGCCTGCAAGGCAAGGAGCAGTGCACACGTGAGTGGAGACCCCGGGGAGGCTTCTCACAGCCCTTTGTGATAACTGGGTTGTGAACCCTATGAACTGTGTTCAAATACGTGTGCCAAATACAGAGATACAGGTTAAGAACAGCAAAAGTTACTTTTATAAGGGGCATTTCCACTTAATCTGTGGTAAGCATCGGTTTTTAGTGCGGCAGGAATAGGTCTAGCTCCGTGTGTCGCTGAGGAATTCGCCCTAAGCTTCTTAACGGCAAACTTGTCACAGCCGTCATCTACTGATGCCTACATTTCATGAGGTCAGTTGAGTCCTAAACCCCCCAGTAAATATTTTATAAATGTAAACTTTATCAGTCAAATCAGTGTTGATGTTTAAGAGTATAGTTCTAGTATAGTTCTAGTTTTCTTTGGTATTAGTATTAATACAATATTTTGAACTTTGAGATACATTGATAAAACAAAATCTTGTATCTTAGTATTATAGCTGAAATCAGGTGAATTTTAGAGTACCAAACAGATTGTATAAACCCCATTTATAAAAATAAAAGATCGACTTCTTTCCAAGTAACCTGCAGCCATATGATAAGAACATAATTAATACTTTAAGACCGTCTTCAGTTTTTATATTATATTATTTATTTTTACATTGATACTTTGTTATTGTTTAGTTACACTTAGACTTAGTTCCTCATAGGCTTTCATGCCTATAGTTATTTGTTTCTTCTTCAAAATATCTATAAAATGCCATGAAAGTAGCATGTTTAAAATCTTTAATATTCCTTTTCTGTGATACAGGTTCTCACTGAATATCTAAAATGGTGGAAGAGATGTAATTTTGTTTGGATGATAACTAAATTCTTTTGAGAGAGAGAATTTTCTGCTGAAAACCCATGTGGCCAATGTTGTTCTACATCTACATCATTAATTAGGCTTTAAACGAAAGTTAATGTATTAATGCAGAGCAAAAAGATTGTACATATGTAATTAATATCGATGATAAAACCAATTGAATTTTTTTTGGTGAGATAAATTCAAAACAATTTCTTCTGCATAGATTTCCTGGAATTAGAGTTCTTCTCCCAGCCATCTTATCGAACAAAGCAGAGAACATCTGTAATCTTAACTTTGGAGAGACCTCTTATGCCTGGTAGTTCTCAGCTGTGAATTTTTTTCCAAAGCGCTGGTTGCATGGTTTTGCAGGGCACAGGTATGGACCTAGTGTGGGACTGGGTCCAGTACAGTAGCATGGACAATATTTCATCATCGAATTCATTATCCTGTGAAGTAAACTGGCGATTAGAAAACAAGTAGTTTCGCGAGCAGCAGCCACAGCATGGTTTGCTGTGGCTTTGTGTGCTGTGTTTGCGTTACCTGATCCACGGTGAACTGCCAGCCTCCGACAAGCTTCGCCCATGGCGGAGACGTCCCTGAGCGACCGCTGTCTTGTGCAGGTTCTTCGTTACTGTGGCTGTTCGCCATTCCTGACGTTCCCTTAGGGGTGATGCTTACCAGGCCTGTCTCCTGTGCCCAGGCAGACATTTTCATGACACTTTTAATAAATTAACTTATTTACATCCTGCAGGTTTCTGTCAAATATGGTTAAAATAGGCCAGCGAAGGTAAAAGTTAATCGGGAGGAAACTGTCAGACTGACAGGCAGAGACACACATGCAAGCAGCATGATGGCTTACAGCTCCTTTCCTTAGGAGCCTAAAAAGAAGGTAGTATTTTTGCAAAGATTAATCCATTTTTTACAGATGTTCTAGCCAGAGGCTGGTGTAACAGGTCAGCATTCGCTGTGGGCTGAGAACAGATGTGAAACCTAGGGCAAAAAAGGAAAGAGACTTGAGCAGGAACCTCCGCATGTCCATCGTGCACAGGGCACAGGAGATTGGGGCTTTACGTTAACTGTACCTGGCATGGCGAGCAGAGGAGGAAGTACCAAGGCCTTGTGGAAAGCATACATACGGGAAGCACATTCATGGTACCGGGCAGGCAGAAGTCTGTTAACAATCCAGTCTTTTCTCTCTCTCCCCTTTTCTTCTTTTTTTCCTTGTTCTTCTGGCAGGAGGTCTCGTGAGCTCTTGGAACTGGGCTCTGCTTGCTTTCATTTCTTCTGTTTTTTTGTGAGCTTGTTCAGTACCAGCTCTTGTTGTTTACCTCTAGTAATTTTCTGTATAACAGTTCCGGAGGGAAAACAGCAGAACACCTTCAGATATTTTGATTTCTTCCCTTCTTGTGACAATGATTGAGTGCCAGTCCTGTGTTTCCTGTGCTAAAGAATAAGAATGCTGATGTAACCTTCTCTTTTTATCTGAAATTAAGTTTTAGGGGAAGCTTTTAAAAAGTGTTTTGAGATCTGGTAGAGAGCGGTTTGATTTCTAATGGAATATTTTGAAAAAAGCTGGTAGGTTTCAGTGTGGTGGGAAGCAGTATACCAGACATGTCGGGAGCTGTGAACGTTTAAATTTGCCTGAGGATCTGCTTCTGTGTAATCTGGGTAATATAAGCCACTCTTTCCTGATAGAAGGTATTTGTGTTATGAATCTCCAAATCTGCTATTATTTACAGTCAGCTGCAAAGACAGGCAGCTTGCTGGGATGCAGGTTGAAGAACAGGATCCAGAGGAGCCGATGAATACGTTGTCTGAGCTGTCTGTCACTCAGCCCTTGCACAGGCTAGCCTCCAGCGGCACCACTCATTCCCTTTCCCAAGGGACTCGGATTTTATACCCATTCCAACAAGAAGCTGACAGAAAATTGGTGATCTTCAATTAAGTTTCTCTCCACTGCATTTTTACATATAGATCAGATCAAATAAAATCAAACGCCTTATGCTGTGAATTACAACACCAGCAACACCGTATGTACTGCACGTTTACTGCAAACTCTGAAGGCAAGAAACATGTAGGTATTGTGTTAGGACTGCCACTCACTATACAGTCTTTAAGTTGGTTTGCTCTAAGCTCTTACATGTGGTAAAATTGCATCCGTGGGAGAGATCTTTGTCACCTGCCCATCATTGTTCACCCAGCCGAGGTACTGGGGGGTAGTTTATGAGCAAGCTCCAGAGTAGGAGATGCCACGTGCTGAGGCTCACCGTCAGGACCGTGCAATAGTCACCTTCGTACTAAAGCTGTATCCTTCTACTAAACCCATGTGTATGGGACAGCGGGAAACGACTCTCGTTTGGCGCAAGGCAGTCTAAAGCAAAGCTTGGGAACCCTTTGCAGGAAATGAACTGTATCTAATCCAGTTTGATATAGTAGGCAACACATTATTAAGCTAAATCACCATGTTTATCCCTTTTTCCTTTGCACCCTTGTCCCTGAGGCCAGTACCCTTCCCTCCTCTGGGCAAACTGTGGAGGGTTTTATAACTGGAGGGATCAGTAAACCTTCCCTCTGTCCCCTCCCCTCTTCCACCCGTGCAGCCGCCCAAGTTCATGCCAGTACTTACTGCTGAATAAGATGCAGCACTCCATTAAAACCCAAATCACTGAAATAATGAACTGGAATAACTTGCCAGGGGCAAAGTGTGTTTTGTTAAGATACCAGAAAAGATCCATAGACCAAGTCTGCAGGGGCCTGGTCTTTGCATTTACTCCCATCAAAAGGAAAAGAAAAGGAAGAAAAACAACACAACTACTAGGGGCTATCCTAATTTTATTTCGAGGCTTCTCTTATTTTCAGCGTTGAATCCACTTTTCCTTTTAATCTAGTTTTGGGTTTTTTTCTGTCATCTTCTGTCACGTTTCTTCTTCCTTGCTTTTCTTTTCAAGTGATGCTGGTCAGCTGAAAAGGTAATTGGCTCCCTGTCAGGCCAACTTAAGGATTTGCAATTATTTTTGCCTGTCACCTGTTGAAAAAGGACTGGAGATTCCTTTTTTGCCAACAGAGGAATCCATTAGTAACATAAAAGCAGCAGCTGCATCATGGCAGGGATGCACAATAGTTACATACAGCACTTACTCTTTATCTGCTTCAAGACATTAGGACAGATTGTTGCCTTTAATTCTCTACCTGGGAAAAAAAGAGTCCATATAGTGCTTGAAATCAGCTGCTCTCTTTTTTAACTCTTGAATGTTATTTCTTATCCCACAAAAGCTTCTTGAATAATGATTTAAAAACAAACAGAAAACTGTAGGGCTAAGACATAGTCCTAGTTCGGTGCTGCATTGCTTCAGTTTTTAAGTTGTATGACCTTATCCAGCAGGTGTAGTAACACAGTGGTAAATCAGGTGGCTTCTTGAGACACTTTCAAAATCTGAGTTTCACTTAGGCTGACTTGGCTGAGAATTCAGGTTATAGTCTGAAGCCATAATAGTCTTATTGATGCAGAAAACGCAGCAGCAGCCAACATATTGGTCATTTCTTTCCTTATCCTTCACTTGTTGTATGGCAGCCAGAATCATTGCAAATATTAAAAGGTTCTGTTGTAGTTCAGTTTTCGTTAAAAGGAGAGAGAACTGATAAAAATAAAAGCTGTAAGGTTTATAAGTTGATTACAGCCAAGAAATCTGAAGAATGCTGTGGTCATTTTTTAAGCTTTTTTCATTCTGTTCTTTTTATGCAGCATCACACTGACCTTTGGCAGGATACTCCCTATTGAGACAGTGTTTTTGCGATCTGCTAGCCTCCTTTAGTCTTTGCCAAGTGCTGGTAGTGACAAGTTTTCAAACACCCTTTCCAGTGATGGAATTTCATATACCCTTTTCTTTTGCTTTTAGTCGTTTCAGAAAAAGTACTTTTTGTCCTGGTAACCTGGTAACATCAGCAGTGCATGCAATGTGGTATGTTGAACTAATTGCCAATTAAATAATAGGGAAGGCCAAGATCTAACAGAAAGTCATTGTGCAGAGTTCATTAACTGCATTTCACAGAACCAAAATCATGCCACGCGATTTTTAAAAACAGATTTAAGGAATGAACAGTTTCTTCCTTAATACTGAATAGCTACAATGCAGAGCAGAATGGAAAGATATTCAGACTAGCAGTTTCTAGGGTTTTCAGTTCTTCCCCCCCACCAGCCCCTGGTAGATATCTGTACAATTCAGTAATTTCTGTGGATTAGTTTACCTTCTTCATGAGATGAATGGCTTTAAAAAGGACATGGGGAGTCTTGGAGATAATCAGTGTCTTAGTGCTATGTGTAAATATGCCTTCTCTGATGTTCGATTACAGTAAACTAGGAAATACTAAATAAGATTGAGGAAAACACTATAGATGCACTTCAAGCAGGTTTTAAAATATCTGAGCAGTTTCACAGAAAAATAATGAGAATAATGAAACTATCAGAAAGCATACCTTATGGTATGCTAATAAAGGTATAACAAGGCTGGGTCTTGATGCTGCTGGTTCCTGGTGCTAGATGGTTTGGGACAAGAAATGGGATGGGTGTGCATGTGTTCATCTGAATGTGCTTGAATATAGGCAAAAATGGTCAAAAATAAAAAATGAGACTTAAGTGAGTTGTGTTTGGGGAAGGAGTGGAAGTGTAGAAGGTCTGAGAGTGAACAGTATTTCATCAAGAACAACGGGGTTTGAAATGTCAGTGCTAAATGCATTGGTGGGAATGGGTAAAATACTTAGAAAAAAAAGAAAGGAGGAAGGGCCCAAAATAAAATTTGACAATTATAATTTTTATAATAAATCTAAAAGCTAGTCTTGAAAATCTTTACCTTTAACATTTGAAGTATCAAGATGAACATTTCTCAAAATAAGCTCTTTGACATATGGTCTGTTGCATAAACTTCAAATGTGCCATGAAGCTTGTTTTTTAAGAGAGAAGCAGTGACACCTAGCCATAATACACTGAGATCTATTTTTAATCTTGCTGCTGATGGAATGTTGAGTGGCTCTTGGTTATAAAGATCTTTTTCATACAGGTAGTTTATTTCTGTGTGAGTGGAACATCTTTCAAGATAATTCCTAAACCAATATAATCTCAAAACCTTTTGTTATCGGTGTAGCTATTATCAGGAAGGTTTTTTACAACCAGTTCTTTCTGTATTTTTGATCTCTTGGTCACAGCTTTGTTTGCAGTTTCCACAGCTGTTTGTGGTATTCAAACATGGAAGCAGGTTGGCAGTTTTTTGCTTGTTAGGAGCCATAAAAATTGCTGCTCACTAGAAAATTCCCTACTTTGAACCTCACTGGCGCCTAGCAATTTAACTTGTGGTCTGACAGTGGCCTTTCCTGCAAGCACTAAAAGGAGGTGCTATAAAATGGAGTAGAACTAGAGGTTCTGGCTTTGGGAACAGGTGACAAGGCTTGCCAGTCTGAAAACACAGGATCCCACTCTGGGGAAACACTGTGCCAGAACATCACTCCCTGCCTTCTTTCTGCAGCTCCAGTTCGTAAAAGACCGTGAGAGCTCAGAGGTAGGTCAGTTAAGTTTCAACCAGCTGCCTCAGTGCTTAGTCCAGTACTTTATGCTTTGCAAGAAAGTATTTAGTAGTTACTGAAGACCTCAAGAACTGGCAGTGTCACTGTATGCTTTGCTAAAATTCCACCCGTCTACATCAGTCCAGAATCATTTTCCAGCTTTTTGTTTTTATTACGCCTTTCTCTAATAGATTAAAGGACCCCTTTGTCTCCAGTATTTTCAACCCATGCTTGTGTCCTGTAGCCAGGATATTCCTCAGTCATCTCGTTGGTATGCCAGATAGGTTGAACAAGGAAAGTTCTTGCTATAAGGCAATTTTTCCACTCCTTTTGTGTATATATATATATATGTATATTTTACATCTCTCCACGCTCTTTTATTTCAGTCTCTTTTAATAAATATCATCCATCATCCTAATTATTTACAGTGTTCCAATATGAGTCATGCTAGTTCCAAGCAAATTTGCTTATTTCTAATGAGCAAATTCACAGGATAACTGTACTACTTAGTCATTTAATCCCTAAGGGTCACGCAGTTCTTTTAGCCATAGTATTGTCCTGGAAACTCCAGTTAAATTGCTTGTCCACTCTATCCCCTAGATGCTTTTCAGAGTTGCTGCTGTCCAGAGTGCACCCATTCTGGTTTATGACCTCCGTAATTTATTCCTTTCTGTACTGAATGCCGTGGTTTTCTAAGCATTGAAGAATACTGTGGCTGCTTTGTTCTTATTGTTAACTGGGTTTTTTTTTTAAAACCAGACTTTCTTCACTCGCGAGTGTAGCAGGAGTGATTTTACATTTACTTCCAAATAACAAATATTATCAAGCTGCACAGGTCAAAAACCTCTCGCGAAATGTTATTTCCTTTTCCATGTCCTTCCTTCAGCATCATTAGATGGGAAATACCCGAGACTTCAGAGTTTGATCGTAGCATGCAGTTGTGTGCCTGCCTGGTAGCACAAATGTCAATAACATTGTGAAAGGGAAGACATCAGAAAGGAGGTTTCCTGCATCAAAATGACCCTAAAATACAGTCTTAAAAAGATACTCTTTGAAGTGTCTTCTTGAATTGAAGGAAACTTTTACAATGCCTGCTGTAAGAGGCTAACAAGAGCTGTCAGACTTCTGCCACCTGAGTGGTTTTTTAAGATCTATCCTGTGTCTGTTGGGAATTAGGAAGAGCAGTGGGTTATATACCACATAAAAAAGGAAATCTGCAAGATTGGTAACAACAAGTTTGTGGTTTAAACACTAAATAAGCCTTTAGAACCATCTTCAAGATACAGATTCAGTTTTGAATACAAAGTTATTCAAAATATCCTCAAAACATATGCAGATTTTAGTCAAATTCATTGAATTGTTTCACAACAGCAGATAATCACTTTCAGATAACCCCACTTAGAATTTAAAAGAATTGAAGACTTGATAATATGATGCCAACGTGAAGACTTAACTGATTTGATATTTTAAGTCTAATTTTGACACTAGCTTGTTTATATAGCTTTGATTTGCAAATAATTTGCTTTGCTCTTAGTTTAGTATTAATAACTGTGGATTGTTCTGTTTTTTTACGTTTTATTTTAGCTAAATGGTTTAAGTCAAATTTATGAGACATAGGATGAGTCACATTTATTTCGGAAAATGGAAATCCAGATCTCTTGATATTGGCTACTTAAGACTATGACTTGACCATTTCTCTCTGTATTTAATTCAAATGCATTTGGTTTTCATTGTAGGTTCACACTCTTTGCAGGATAAATCCAATTTGCTAAACGCAAGCATTTTTATTAAAACCACTAATGATGTGTTAGAACAAATAATCTTTAGATGTGCCATGAAGCATAAAATAGTGGTGGTAAAAAAATATGAGCAGTTAACGAAATCATCTGACTGATGTTATAGACAGCACTATATTATTTTGTGAATAGTAATCTTGTACATTAGTAACTGGTTTCTTCAAACTGTATACTGCAAAACACACATCAAGGCAGAGGAAGATTAATGGTAAACAAAGTAAGGAAAATCCGCTTACTCTGTTTTTTCTCCTCAGTATAATCGCTTTTCTTCTGATAAGACATGTAGGCAAGTATAAAGTGTATTCTGCACATAATTTACTGGAAGAGTATGGTAGTGTGCCTTAAATAATCTCCTCAACTGTAATCTCAGGTGTCGAATATGATAGCGCAGATGAACACAGCTTTTCTTTTTGTCTATAACAATAAATCCATTCTTGGCCATATTACAGTAGTTACAGGCAAAGGGGCTTTCGTCCATGTCAAACAGGAGAAATTTAGTGTTTATTCAATTTTCATGTACAACAGAGGTAAATTAACGTACATTATTTATGACTTCATTGCTGATGCTTGGACTGTCATTTGTACTCTTTTCCACCCACAATAAATGTCCATAGACTTCAGTTTATAAATGACTGATAAGTCTGCTCATGCCAAGCAAATATGCACTGCAGTGCTATAATACAGGAAAAAGCAGGAAGAAAGCTTCATTGTTAGGGTAGTTCTTAAAGCCATCTTTGGTACACACTCTGTTAGGGGAGCAGGTGCCTCTTGGAGTGAAGGCTGCTGCGTGTCTTCTGAAGCTCATCTTTTCATGAAAATCCCATAACGCTTTATTCCTGTAGAAGACGTAACACACCTCGAACGTTTAGCTTTCAACACTTTTTATATCCCGGTATCTGATCTTAATTCTATTTCTGCTCCAAGAAAGTGTAAAGCTGGAGTTAAATTTGAAAAGAAGCAACTTTGAAATGCACGTACCAAAATGATCATACAGAAATTATTCCTGATTTCCTGGTCTTGAGTTCCTAAACCGTCATATTATTTCCTTTGTTCTACTTAAATCCTTCAGTCCCCATGTGCCATACTGACAAAGGACTGTACGCTCCTGTCTCTCTTTGTCATCTTGTTTATGCTTAGAAGTCCAAAGAATGATCTGCAGAAGTTTGGACTTTAGATTCTGTGACAGCTCACAAATACTGAAATTTTAGCTCTTCAAAATTGCCAGTGCATTTCTGTGATTACTGTAAAAGAAAAGCCAGATTGCAGCATTAAAATAAACTGCTGAATCAAACAGTAGTGTAAGATGCCATGTCTCACTTAAGATAATACTGATTTATTGTCAAATTTCAATATCTTAGAAAAGGAATTTTCAGTTACACCATCAGCACAGAAGCTATCTGTGCTGTGACCTAGAGCTACTCTGTGTTAATGAGAAGGAAAAGGTGAAACATAAAACTGCGTTGCAAAATGCCTGGTGAGTTTAATTATGTATATCAAATACTTTGCAGGCTTTGCCCCCGTTAGAAGATTTTTTCATGTTATTGGTACCGTAATGAGAATTAGAAAATTTTCTTACCAAAAGGAGACCCCTGAAGTTCTTAGAATGTTTCAGAACATAATATTACAGTACAAATATTGTACGTTTTTAAAATGATTTATTGTAATATTTTGAGAAATAGAAGGACCAAATGACCAAATTTGTGTTGCCATAATGATTCAATTGACAGATGCATTAGCAGACCACAGAATGTGATATACAGCAGGTTTTGGCAGTTATAAATAGCAGCATCTTTCACATTGCCTTTTTAAATGTACTAATAATGCATGGTGGACTGTGTTCCCGTTGTATCTCCACCAGTACAAAAGCACAGAGGTGCCAATGAAGATAGTGATGCTATTTCAATTTCTGGTATTGGTTAGCGTGAGTAACATCTTGTCTGTTGTTCGCTTGTCATTTCAGCTATATATCAGGGAGGTAATTTTTATCAATTTTTTTTACAGACAAATTGATTGTGAAAGGTACCTTACATGCCTCTCCAGTTAAATTAGTCCAATTGAATATTTGAGGCAATTAAGAAAAGTAGAGCACTTTGGGGAAGAGGTTGGGGAAGAAGGATGAAGGCAAGCATGGTAGAAAGTATGTGTAAAAATTAATAGATTAAAACATCTATAATTGATTTTCTTTAAGGATGCTAATGTGTGGATGTTCCTAATTTGTAGATGCACTAACATATCACGTAAGATGTTGGAATATATACTGATTAGTTGGCTTTTACTGGGTAGAGCAGTGTATGCAGGTGATTATATGCTTTCCCTTTTCCTTACATAATGAGTATATTACCTTTCAATTGTGGGGCCAGGCAGTGAAAAATCAGAACAGTTAATATTGTGTGAGTACTTAGCAGTACAATTTAAATGACCACCCTTGTTTTTTGAGTAATTTTGGTCATATATAACCACCAAATAAACCTGAATTAATTGAAAAATTAAAATATAATACCGATTCTATTCTTTTACCCAAAAGTTGGGCATCGGGAAGTAGGAAGTATTACTCTTTGGCCGAAGTATGAAAAATTTAGGCATGATAGCGGAAAATATTAAAATTTCAGTACCTTTTCACAAAGTCTATTCAAGTTTGAGTAAGCAAAGGCAATGGACATTGTAACATTTGAACTGTCTTTAGTGCTGAAAAGCAGGAGTAGTAAGCACATGGACCCCAACACTACTACATGCTACATCTCATACTTTCGACTTAGAGATTTAATCAAAACAGGTAGGATGCATGTTTTGAAAGGATTATCTCGGTCAGATGTACTTCACTGCAGTTCTCGTTATACCTGTTTTGTCAGGCGCTGCTAAAGAGGGAAAGCACCTGTGTTGGAGACCACGTGTTCCTTGGTGTGAGTGCTTCCAGGTCCGTATCGGAAAGGCAGTCAATACAGAATAGCTGTGCAGGACCTGTAGGCAACCTGTAGTTGTTTAACAGAGTCTGTAGAGACTCCGCTTTATTGCTTGCACGAATGTGTTGTTGCGGCAACATGTTATGGCTTTACTTTGCAATCAACACCTTCTAAATGAGAAGGTTATTTTGATTTCTTGGCTTATCACATACTGAAATAACATCTGTGAAAGAATACACTTGTATGTTACATTCAACAGAATAGTTATCAACTAAAGCATTTGTAATTATTTGAAATTAGTCTATTGGAATGGAATTAGTAGTGCAACTTTGATAACTGAAGAGAAATGCCTTTTTTTTGTGGCAAACTTGCCTAAGCTGTATTTATCTACAGATCAAAATGTATTTTTTGTCACAACAATATGAAACTTGGAACAAGTTATCTAAAATGGAGTTTTCTAGGCTTCAGTCCTGCAAACTGATGAGTGCCTCCTGTGATTTTGCTGTATGTGTTCATCCTGTACTTAAATATTTGCACACACTTCAGTCGATCAGGCCTTTGGCTCTCATATACCTCTTTGGGGTTTTTATTTAACTTTTTTCTCCTTGATAGTTAAGACTAAAAAGCAAAGCAGAATGATTTGGATGTATAAAATCAAGTGCTTCTCTCTTTTGGCTTTATTTGTAGGCCTGTTAATTGCGTAGAAGTGATCTTAAATGGTTCTCTGGATTCAGTCATTAAACTGATTAGCCATACTTTTTATAATATAATTCTCATACTTTAGACTGATTTCTATAGGAATAAACGTTATTGTATTACAAAGATAAACTATTGGCATTTTCAGATGTACTGCCTTGCAAAGATAAAACACGCACTCACGGAGCCAATCCTGCACATCATTGTAGAAATTCAGGGTCAGGTGCATCTCACCGAACTTTTTGGTTGTTTTTGTTGTGGGTTGCCAAATCCCGTGGCCTGAGAGAGGCGAGGCTGCAGCAGCTCCCCGTGCCCGGGCCCAGCCAGCAGCGACGCTCAGCCGCTCGCACAGTGCATACATACATCTGCACGTGGCTGGCCGCATAGATCAACAGACAGAGAGCAACAGCAGTCGCAGACAGAAGCAGCCCCAACAGCCTCATCCTGTCTGGCTGATCAGGATGAAAGCCTGTTTAGTGGAAAGCATGTGGCCACGCGTGAATGTGGGCCTGTCCAGTAGCTGGCCTTCGGCACGCGGGCTGTCCCAGGCCTGGCCCTGGATCCCCAGGTGTCCCCAGCCGCTGGCAGCAGCGGCTTCACTACCTGCTCCCAAGCCCCTTGCCCTAATTGCTGGCTAGTCCGTTGGCGATCACACGTTGGCATATGCACCCGCACCATACGTACCTACTCCAGTTTCTGCGGTTGCTGGCACTCTGGATACATGGGCCCCTGCAGCCTGTGGCCCCTCGCGCGGTTGCCCCCGCTCAGACCCCTCACACACTCTGGTCTCTCCGGTGGCTGCCGCCATGGGCACCTGGGCCCCTTGGGCTCACGGTCCCACCCCCGTGATGGCACTTAACGCCTCCGTCCACACACACGCGCACAGAATAGGGAGCCCCTCACCCAGGAAGTTAGTTGGAGATGGAATTTAATAAGAAAACAGGAGACGCTTTGGGGATCAGGGCAGACAAGAGTGCTGACCACCCACTGCTGAAATGCAGCCAGGCCCTCTTGTCCCCTTACCCGACCATTTTCCACCTTGATTTAATCTAAGTGCAATCGTGACATCAATATTCTTTCTGATTAGTGTGGGAAAATGTGAATTCTGGTGTCTCTCGGGTGCAGTGGTTTTGACACAGGGTTCATCCAAAGGCCGTTCTGATGGTACACGTCTATGTGTGTCCCATTGCTGACTAAGTGTTAGGAGAGATTTCTGTAGATGCTGTGTGCCTCTGAGGCTATACTGGTGTTGATAGAGAATACATATATGAAAAGTATTAACTGGTAATTAACAGGCAATAAACTAAGCTTTCAAAAAAAGGGTTTTTTTGTCCTTTGTTTTTGTTTCAAAGAAATCTGAAGACTACAGAAACAATGCCTTAGTTGTAGGTAATGAAACCAACTGTCACCACCATTTGTCTTTTAAAATCTTCAGAATACAGCTAAGTCTACCTCATGAGTAAGCATCCTTGAAAAGCAGTCTTTAAAGCACAGAGGATCTTTGAAATGCTGGATGGCAGCTCAAACCTGTAAAAAATGCCCATGGATCTCACCAATAGCTGTTCTGGAATGTGTGAGCTTAAAACCAAAAGGCACAAATAACATATTATTCCAAAATCCACCAGCAAATTCTAGTAAACATTGGATTGATTTTCCTTTTTTCTCCTTTTTGCAGCTGCTAGTCTGATTCGAACTGTTTATTCACAGGATGAAAGAGATGTTTTTAAGCATTCTCAACAGTTCCAAGTGATTGATGTAAATTTAAAAAAAGCTACTCTGATTTAAAGAGAGTTGCTAGGAAACATGCAGTTTGAAGATGAAATCTCCCACTGAGCTTGTCTTTGGCTGTACAATAGGAAGTATGTTATAGGGTATCCTGAGTTACAGATTATATGGATAAACTGTTAAATTTTTATGTATATAAATACATCTGCTATGAACTTATTGAATACACATGATTCATTCCCATATCTTCATTTACTGGTGAATAGCAAGGTATTACTAAGTTCAAGAAAATGTAAAAAACAGAAAATGCCAAGAGTGTGATAAAAATTTTCATATAATCTTGTTTCATTTTTTTGACACATCAGATGATTTTTTTTCTTAGAAATGGATCTTTTTAAGATTTAATTTCAAGGTGATCTGAATAGTCTGTTCTGTTCTTTTATAAGCTTTAACAAAATTGAAACTCCAAAAGATAACAGCAATTATACACTTAATTTTACTGGAGAAGTTAATGGTCTTTGTCCCTTGAAAGTTGTTGGGCAAATTAACCAAAAAATACTCTTTATTGTATGAAAGAATGCCCAGTTTTAATAATGGATATTTACTTGTATTCATGGCTGATATTTTTTCATGCTGGTTTTAGAGCCTTGGGTGTGTTTGGTTATCTTGGAGTCAGACTAATTAGGATATAAGACACAAACGGAAGCTACTTGTAAGTATAGGAACAGAGTAGTATGCTGTTCTGCGTGATGCTCGGTGCTTGGCAGGAGGTTTATTGATTTTTGTTTGCAGAAATTTTTTACCAGGCAATCTTTAAGCAGCAAAGCCCTTGCAGCATGCTTTCAGAAAAGTGTGAGTAATGCCTGTGAGTTATGGCAGCAGTAAGTGATCTTTTTCTTATTTATTACCTTAGAAGAAAGAGCAGCCAGTTGCTGATAGAGCAAATGGTGTGAACAGGGACTTGGAGGACTGGCTGCCTGACCCTTTGCTGCTGACATGATGATTAAAGACAGTGTTTAAGTACCGCTAAGCAACACTTCATTATCTGAAGGTATTTCAAAACAAAAGCATTTTGCAGCTCAATGACTGAAGAAAAGTAACCAAACTGTATTCATAATTAATAGTAAAGCTGAGTTGTTGAACTTACCACAAATTAGAAGATGCCCAACCTTCCTAAAAAAATATGCTCATAACAGCAATACTAACTGACCGTTCGTTACAGAGTTGTTGATTAACTGCAAGATGAGATAGACGTGTGTTGGCTGTAAAACCCTTGTAGGGAAAAGAATTAATGTTGATTCATAATGAATCTGTGGATGCAAATAAGAAAAAGAAGACATCTCATTAGTTGCATGAACTATCTGAGAGAACGGAATAACAGAAAGCCAAAACAAAGAGTGAAAAAAATGAAAACGGGAAGGATGATGTAGCAGTCAAGCAAAGCAGAGTCCCATGGGGCTTCTTAATTGCCTAACAAAAAAGCCAAAGTGCCTACTGAGCAACTGACTGAAGAAGTTACTGATTCTCAAGGTCTGAATTCTTTGATGTGTAAATATAAAGGAAACAGGAGAGTTAAATTTACAGGGTGATTAGCTACCAGCATGTAGTCCTACTTGAAAAAGTGGTGCATTAGAAAATTGCCACGGAAAACAGACATCTTGTAACAGTAAGGTTGCCATTCAGATCCCTGGTACCTTCTGTAACGATCTTCTGTAAATATATTTGACGTTTTTGTTTCTTGTTACAGACGCTATGTTTTCTTGCTTTGTAGAATAGGTGCTATTGCTTTCAAGTGCAAAAGGCATGGCTCAAAACACATCTAAAGAAGGAATTTATTGTCTTTTTGGTGCTTGATTCTTGGAGAGAGGTCATAGCTTCCAAAGAAAGGGACAGGGAAGGAAGAGAAAGGGTAACTCTGAGCCAGAGTGTATGGTGGATCATCAGTGTGACAGGATGTTAGTTCTTTTAAGCCTATTGACGTGAGAGCTTAAGTGGAAGAGAAGGCATGAAGAGTAAATTTATAAGTATGTTTAAAAGAATGAAAGTTTTATATTGGACTTGAAAGCTAAGGTTTGCCCTTGAAACTTGAGCCAAGCCCTGTAACATCCCCGGAGTCCTCATCACCTCAGAGACATGGGTTCTTTGTGTTTCCAAGTCAGTGTTTATTAAACAAAAATACAGAGCTGGTTAAATTGTCCACTAGTGATAGAATCACTTATTAATTTAGCCTGTCTAAATATATTAATGATCAGGTTTGGTTTTTTTTTAAATTTGTTTATTTAGCACCTGTAAACAGTAGGAAAAAATATTTGATTAGTCGGGAGGGGGATTAGACTGCTCTTTGCTCCAACTGCATGGTTGGTTGTTATGTTACTGCATGTTGTCCTTGAAAGTGTAAATTCTGTCCAAGAAGAGTATCTTATTTATGGGCCATCAGATTGATGGGTTTCTTAGCTGGCTTTCGTTCATGTGAAATGCAGAGAGTAGCTATATTCTTTAAACAGGATGGTGTGGAACATACTAGAAGCACAGCTGGTGGTGATGGACTGTTTGGGCCAGTGGGCAGTACTGGGGGCAGTGGCTTGGAACTTCCATTTCCACTTGAACAAATCTGGCAAAAACAAAGAGTATAATTACAAAAATCAAAGATGATCAAAAGGAAATGAAGTGTTCCTACAAGCCTTTGTGAAGGGAACTAAAGCCACTTTTGGACTCTAAGAGATAGCCGGCTATTATCTAAAATCTTCTGTAGGTGCAGCAGTGATGTAAGAGCAGGGCTGGCTTGGAAGTTTACTTACAGTAATCCCAGACCTCTGTAATGAGATAAACCTGTGCAGTGGCAAGGAACTTGACTGTCATCACCTTTCCAGTAATAGAGAAAGCTAGGAAGTGCTAGTGGCTAAGGTATTGGTTTCAGAAGTAAATAAAGGGGTTGTGGGTGATGGTTGAGAAGCCAGACATTTGAATAAGATGTAGTGCCCTTTCTAATGGCACAGTCCAACCTAGGATGCCAAAACTTGCTGATTTACCACAAAATTAAATTGCCAAGACCAACACAGTAGAAAAGGGCAAAGGGTGATACAATAAATAATATGCAATGTACATCATTATTTTTGTTTAATTCAAAAGTGTCTTAGTAATTCTAAATACTGAGCAACTAATAAGATTTATGAGGAGCTGGTTATCATAGCAAAAGATGCCAACTCTTTTAAGAAAATCAAGATAACGAGCAATTAGATGCTTACTAAAATTACTGGAAGAGCCTGAAGCAAAAACAAATACAAAACACTGATTAGGTTGAAGTATTGTGTGTCTCCTAAAAAGCTTTGATTATAACATGCCACTGTGTTAATTTACTAGTGAATTATTGCAATTATATATATTCATGTTTTGAAAAAGGGTGGAGAATGAGAGATTTCTTCTAGATCGTTGTATCTATTTATAGCCTAATCTGGACGGATTCTCTACCAATTCTAAAACTTGAATGTGTATAATTATCATAATACACCAGGAAATGAGAATTGTAACAAGCATCTTGATTTACCTCTCCTAGCTAAGTGTACCAAGCCAGAGCTCCTACATCTTTCCTTTGCCCCCTCTCTGCCCGTTCAGCTCTTGCGGCTCCTGAGAGGAACCCGGAGCAGATGTCAGGGGCTGATGCAGCGATCACGCTGCTCCCATGCTGAAAGCCTCGACAAGGGAGGTTCAGGGAAGATCTTGCCATGGTAAATGTTGAGATTTAGTGACAGAGGCGACTGGTAATCCTCATGCACCTTCATCTACCTAAATCTCCACCTCCATTGCATTCCCTCTCTGCCTTTTTTTCTGACTGCCCTTTTGGGTTGGTTTATTGCTTCCATCCTCCCACACATCACTTGCATGTCCCACACGACATCCCTCCCCTCTGTAATGCCGTGTTCTGTTTCTTTGCTTCCTCTTCACCCCTTTAACATCCCCCACTGTTGCTCTGCTTTCCCTTGTCTATTCCCACCCCTTCTTGATTTCAAATCTAGTGGATTATGTAGCCTATTTGCACTGCTTTTGATCTTACGAACTTCGTTCAACTGACTTCCGTTACCTGCTGTTTGTAATTCCTTTTTCTGTCTGCCTTGTGACTGCTTTATGTCCTTGCACAATGATGATGTCATCTACATGTTTGGATTCCGTAGGGAAGGGATGGAAAACACTGGCTTGTTTTCATAGCTGTAAAACAAGGGTCTTTTTTCTCCTTAATGAAGGCCAAAGTGTGCAGCGAAGACCTGAGGAAAGCCACATAGAATATGGATGAAAATGTAGACATTTTCCTGAAGTGCATTTTGAGAGATTAAAGAATCCTTGCAACTGGGTAGTATAGAGAGGCAGGTCTACCCTTGTGTCCTGGGAACACCTCTCATCCTAATGAAGCATCACGAGACACTGCAAGCCTCCAGAAATGTTCTGGGAGGTCCCTGTGTTCAAAATTGAACGTGCTTCCTATTCAGCAGCCAACATCCCAGTTTTCCCCCACCTCCTTTGGGAGGACTGCTCTCCAGGCAGCTCACCAGAAGGAGTTTTCTTGAATCTAGCAAGGCAAAGACCCTGTAGCGGTGACTGGTTCTTTTGGGAACCTGAACAGTCAAAAGGGACCTAAGTGTGTTAATGAGCATTAGATAGCAATTAAACTTGACGCAGTTGCAGTTAAATGCCTGCTCATTTTGTTTTACCCGTTTGCTAAAATCATGATGCTTTGTTGTGAGAAAAGAAGGATAGTGTACTGTGCAGACTAAAAGGAGTATGTCCAGGCATGCAATCACTCTCTGCTTTTACAGGAGAGAAAAGTGAGTCATACTAATGACTTTTCTTTTGTTCAAGAATGATTTTTACTTAGGCAAAAATATCCTTCTCTGCAAAGAAAAAAGAGGCAGTAGATAATGCCACGTGGGCCCTGCAGCCCACAGTGCTGCCTCCGGCACAAGTGCTGCTGCCTCAAATATGCCTGGACGCCTCCTTGGGCAGCTGGGTGGTAAAACCAAGTACAGCCATACCACTTCAGCCATACAGACGATAACCTGCGTGCTGTCTCATCTCACAGCAGGCAGCTCTGCCAAAATTCAGCAAAGCGATGTAAAACGGTCTCACTTCTTGTCCACAAGCTGAGATAAATCAGGAGGGATGGATGAGCTATATATACAGAACCCACTCAGCCGAAAGAAGTGAGAGCAAGGAAACTATTTTAATCCTGGCAGGGTGCATATTTTTGTATCTGAATAAAATGAGGTATTTATAGCATTTACTGACACAATTTTTATTTACTGTAATTTGAACCACTGTTCAAACCATTTTTTCCTGAGCCAACAGAAAGGAATTTTTTGAGAGCTAGAGGACAAGGTAACTTTCCAAAATCAAACCTGGATTCTGCAAAAGAGAGGGAGGAAGGATCTTCTCTCTGCGGCGGTGCCTGTAATGTCAGAGAGAGCACACAGGTTTACTCTTAACAGTTTCATCTATCAATACATTTGAACAGTTATGATCACCATGAGTTAACTGTGTAATTATCGTTGTTCCCAACAGAGTTCCTGTTTCATTGCTGTTCAATTATGTGCATTATTTCAGCGTAACTATGCAATTTAACTCATGTCACTTGGAAATAAATGTTCCAGGCAAGGCAGTGTCGTAACACAAGAAGCTTCATAGCCAGGATATGGTTGCTGGAAAAGTATACTAAGTCATTTGTTGACGTAGCCTACCACTGTCTTTTGGAGGAATCGTATAGACCTAGTAGTTCTTACCTTGGTCTTTTAAGGTAGATGCCTGAAACGGTTGTGAATATGCTTTGTGTGACAGA
This sequence comes from Sagittarius serpentarius, assembly GCA_034782735.1. Classification (NCBI taxonomy): domain Eukaryota; kingdom Metazoa; phylum Chordata; class Aves; order Accipitriformes; family Sagittariidae; genus Sagittarius; species Sagittarius serpentarius. The sequence continues at coordinate 32,046,374 of JAVKLA010000005.1, forward strand.
GTCTGAAGAAACTTTAGTGCCAGCAGAAGCAGGAGGGTAAAGATGTTTAGCAAATTCTTCCCCTTGGTTCCAGCTACAGTAAGCATATGCATTTGTTGCCGACATAAGAGCCTTTTTCCGGGGAATATTTCTAAATAAATCTCAGTTCTGGGGATCACCGTTTAGCTCTTGTATGTGTTTTGCTGAGCACTGTTTTCATGTAAGAGCTCTGATTTTAGGGTCATGGCAACTAATACAGTTTTGACCTGTTTGTTAAAGAGCTCATCTGGGAAAAAAAAAAAAGGAAAAACGTGAAGTGCAACAGCTCCTTTAATTTCTGAGCCAAAAAGATTCTCGTGTGATGTTTCTTGCCATTTTCCTACACTATGAGTTTAATAAAACACCCCATGAAACTCTCTTCTAAGGAAAGCTCACTATTTGAGGCATGTTCAGATAAGCATCTTCTTAGCATTATCCTGAGGAGGAGGGGACAAGTGTAAGGCCCCAGTGGCCGAGACACGTTCCTTGCCACCTCAAGGAGAGACGTGAGACACGCATACTGAGACAGGCCTGTCCGGCAGCAGCTGAAACCAGAGGCTCTCTGTTAATCAGAGCAGCGTTGATCCCAAGCGTACTTAGGGAGTCAGGTATGTTTGTACATGTGCTTTGACATTCAAAACTGCCCGTTTCTTGGTGTTGGAGGCGGGAAAGAGGGCAATTTCAAAACAAGACCGAAAACATTTGGATTTTGGAAAAAGAGAACAATTTAGTAAAAATTTCGACCTGGAAAGAGCAAGAGTCTCGGTAAAAGGTAGAAGCTGCTATCAGAGTCATCGGTACTTGGCATGGGAAGCTGGAAAACAGTAGCATCAAGATTACGTCTTGAAAAAAGTGACAATGCCATATTAACATGCAACGTGTTCTAGGATGCATGTTCCTGAAGGCTATTCAAGTATGCATGAGCATGTTTTGTAACGAAACAGTAACAAAATTAATATACTGAGCGGAGTGGACGAAATCAGCTTGTGCCTGAGATACAACAATATTCTGTCAGCAATAAGCTGGAAGCCTTCCTTTGTGTGAAGGTCATAACTTAACCAGTGCTATGGCAGAACCCATCAAGAGAAGTATGAACAAGATGTGATGGATGTAAAGGATGCGTTTATATTCATGGCAAGAAATCCATTAAACAAACCAGACAATTGTACACTGCAAACATGATGACGCATTGCCCTAAAGAAATAGATAACAGCCACCAGACAGAAACTAAAAGCTAGGAAAAAATTCTGATTGAAAGAAGTAAAAAATGTTACAGAAGTAAAGTATTCTGAAAAATGGTTTCTAAAATCTTAGAATGTTCAAAAGAAGCTGTGTGTTTCTTTAGCTTGGCTTTAGTATATATGGAGGCAGAATTTCTCCCATAAGGAAAAGAGAAAACTTCAAATATGACATTGCAATAATGATTACATTCAACATTTAAAAGGAAACTCATAAAAATTAATACTGCCTTTCCAGAGGACCATGAATTGTATGTTAGAAATTTAAAAGGAATGATATGCTAGACAAAATAAATGAATCCTGAAAGAGATTAATGTACTTCAGTTCCACTGTAATTTTATTTTTACAGACTTTGAAATCATTAGTTGTAATGTAGTATTTACTGAGATGAAGGAGAATGGAATCTGGACTTTCCATATTCTATTGCAAACTATGTAATATTTTTATATTTCTAATAATGTGAAGTGTTCACAGAGAGAGGATCTGGTTTAGGAAGTTTTGATTTAGGAAGATGAGTCTGAAAGAGGATGTTCGGTATTAACTTTTACCATATTACTTACTATCACCGGAAAATCTGGGTGCTCTTAAACAGTGTGCTCTGAATAAAGAGGTCATTAATTTGATCTAGCAAATTTGATAATGCATTTATTATTCAAAAGACTCTATCCTATATTAACTCTTAAGTATTCAGTTTAGACAGATAATCTGGCAAGTGAAATGTGATATGAGATAAAGCCTTATGTCAGAATTATTCACTCCTTTTTCTTTCTCTGTAATCAGGTATTTTTAGCTCTCTGAATGGTGGTATTGCAAGGCATAATTCCTTTTGAGATAATTGCTGAACATAAGATAACCATGTGGTTCTTCATCTATCATCTTCTTACACCCTGTTTCGTCTTCTCCCTGGCAGGTAAGATGACCTCCCATGTTAATTCATTTAAGTAACTGTTGTCAGTTTTATGCATTTCAGGGTCAGTTATGCAGTTTGGATGGCTTGAATTTATTTGTGCAGATACAATGAATTACTAAATGTGAATGATGAAACTGTAAGGAAGCATACTTACTAGAACGGATGCCATAATTAAAGCTTGCAAAAAGGCAGATCTGGACTTAAAATTTGTTTTTCTCTATTCTAATTTGGTATATGGAATTCGTTCTTTCTCTAGATTATAAAAAATGTATCAACGATCTATTTGTGCATACGTGATCAACATGATTAGAAGAATGGAAATATGCCCATAAGAAGAGACACTAAACACAAAATTCTATAATATAGACACCATCTAAAATACATAAAATTCCACCAGCACAATACAGTGATAGTTTTCATAATATAGTGGGGCAATGCTGCATATACTGACTTTAATTTTAAATTGCAATTGTAAATCATTTTGTAAGTAGAGATGGGGCCATAAATATTAAAACATTCAGGAGTCATATTTCTAACATCTGAAATTACAGAGGTGTTTGCAACTGAAATTTTGGTTCAGTTCTAAGAGACAGAAGGAGCTCTTTGGAAAGTTAAAATTCAGGATTAAAATCTAGTTTCTGTTCCAGCTGTTCAAAATAACTTTGAGATTTATAAAGCTTGTTTCAGACTTCCATGCCAATTTAAATGAATGCTGATTTTTAGTTGCTGTGATGAATTGGATTGCCAGCATAAGTAGAGCTCTCCTCAAGAAAGAGAACATTTTGCTCATGTACAGACTGCATGCATGAACTGAGATCAGAAAACGTAAAAAGCAGAATAATTGAAGTGTGCATACAGGAAATATTGACTGAGGCTTGAAAAGTGCAAATATTGTGTACTAATGTTTTGGTTATTTTCAGGGTAGGCTTTAGATCCCTACTTTGACGGGAAAGTTACTCATAAAGCTAGTTCTGCATTTCATAAAACATTCTTGTGTTTTGGGGGCTTCTTTGTGTTATTAATGAGTTCCTAATTGAAGTAAGTTGTTCATAGTCTTTCTTAATCTGGCCTTCCATTTCAGGCATTGCCTCAATTTCACTACCATGAGGCCATATTGTTTGTATTATTGAGTGAAAAAATCTGATTAATACTGCAATGTACATTTATTGCCTTTCTGAAGTTACTCCATAGCTCACAGGAGCGCTTTCTGGTTTAGTGAGACCACTATTTTATTCTATGAAGGGTTTGAACACAGTTCTTTACTCCACGTCTGAGTTTGCTAGAGGATATACTGATGCCTAATAATAATCAAGACCTTTAAAATGTGATCTCATGCTTACAATGTATTTATTACGTGTTTCAAGGGCTTTTTCTTTGTTCAGGTATGAGGGTTGCTGATAGCACCAAAATTAAAACTTAAAACTCACCACTTGAATTAAACACTGGGCTTTTCCGGGGGGGGGGGGGGGGGGGGGGG
>JAVKLA010000005.1:32051532-32106782 GCA_034782735.1 Sagittarius serpentarius
TTTAATCAAGGAGGGGGAGTGAGAGAGCGGCTTTGGTGGGTACCTGGCGTCCAGCCAGGGTCAACCCGTCACACACACCGAGCACCAGAGCAACGAGACAGGTTAGCTGGGAGCAGATGTTGAAAGCAGAATATTTTAAAAGTTGCTTTAGCACTTTTTAACAAAACATGGGGTTTCTTTGGAAGTGTATTTGGCTCACCTTGCCTCCAGTGGTGCTGGACCCACAGTTCCAGGTGGTTCTGCCCTGTAAGTTGCCTTTGGGCAAACCAGTCTGTGACTCTGGAGACACCGGTCAAGGTTTTTGCAACCCATGGCTCCTAAGCAGACCTACGATATTAACTGCTCTGGAGCCAGGAAACTGATAGCTTCCAGGGTCAATGTCCTTTGAGATGTCTCATCATATGGTCTGTCCTAAGTTCAAAGATATCAGCCAAAAAAACCTGAAAGTATTCAGAATTCATGCATTTGATTGAGAATTGAGAGCTTTCAGACTTACCAGCTAGAAGTATTTGGGAAACAAGGAGCTAGGAAGCCGAAAACCTGAAGCTACGCTGACTTGAGATGTTCAGAATTTGGCCTAAAAGGGTGACAGGTATTCTGACGCTCTGTAAGCTAAGGGTTTTTACCTGTTTTCAAATTGACCTTTTTCCTGCTGCAGGAAATTTAAAAAGATGTTTTTCCCAAACTGAAATATGTATTTTCTTAGAAATTTGGAATTTGCCTTGGAATAAAGCCTCTGACTTTTAGCCAGTTCTGTTTTGTGGTAATCAAAGGCAGGAGCTGAGAACTGTTAAAATGACTGGCCGGTTCCCATCAGTGGGGAATGTGCACTTACTTGACTGAAGGGAAGCAAATATCACATGAATCAGTGCATTGGAAGTTTAGGCAGGGATCATCGTCTGCAATGAGACAGGAGCAATATTTATTTTCCAGGTAAATTAGTGCTTGAAATGTAGTCTTGCAGATATAAATTGATGAAAAAGCCGTAAGTAATTTGGTCTTTCACTTACTGATAGAACAGACAGTTATAATAAGGGTTGCTTTTCAGAGTGCACTTTGAGCAGTGCAAGGCAAATGAGAGCAGCAAATCACTCCTCGGGGACATTGTGATGATTGTCAGTCCACTGCCAAAAAAGTTGTTTCTTGCCTGTTATTGGTAATATTTGACTCTTCTCCTCTTTTCCCTGACATCTGGGCTCTCTCCAACACACTTCTAAGTTGCCTTTTACTCCCCGTTGAATTCATATCCTGTTGCTAGGTCTGAATTTTAAACTTTTCTTTCATCTAATACATCCCATATAAATCAATGAACCAAAGTATATCTTCACTTGGGATAATAACCTTGAATCAAAAGAATTAACTCTTTTTCAGCAACAGGCTTGTTTTGTTTCTTCCTCCAAAAGACTCATTAAAAGCTGCAAAGGCTCTATATTTTATTGTGCTTAATGAACACTTGATTACATTTGGCTATAAGAGGAATCAATAGCAAAAAATGTTACTGTGTTCCTCCAATATTTTATTTCTGATCAAACTGTTCTACTTTTTACCTTGGGATTTCATAGTGCAGAGCCAGGTAGTACCTGAGTTAGGGTCAGATTTTCACTCTAGCGACTATTTTGCGTTGTGCGAAATTGAGGTAATAGTCCAGGGGTAAAAATGTCAAGAGCACTTCTGCTTTTTAGGGAACCTAATGACTTATTTTCAGAAATCACTAGGACCCCAAGCTTCAGTGAAAGCTGGTAAAGCGAAGAAGCCAGCAAGACACAGGGCCTTGCAGCGGAGGGCAGCGATTTCAACGTGTTCATGAGGATGCTATTAGCATGCTGAATTTCTGAGTACGTTGCTGGTATTTTATATGCACTTGGAAGGCTTGTGTGGGGAGATTGCACAAAGTAACTACTGCACTTTCCCATCATCCATCATGTACGGAACACTGGCTTTCCCACAAGGTCAACATGTTAGGCTCTTAAGTCACTTTTGAAGTAACACTTAGGTTTTTAAGGAAGAATCACCTAAATGATTAAAGTATCTAATAGGCAAATGTGAGTATGTTTAAAGGTACTACACTTGGTATTGGCTGGCATTCCTCTTGGCAGTCTGAGAAGACAAGCAAACTGTACCCTGTCATTCTTAGGCATAAGTGGAGAAACTTGCTCTGCCAAGGCTTGGAGCCTTTCGTCCTTGAAACTTGCTGTAAAGGAGAAACTACGTAGTTAACTCCACAGCTCTTCAAGGACTTCACTGGCACATATGAGACAGAAGTAATTCTCCTGCTCTTTTCAGTCCAGAAAAGTAGAGGCAGACTTCCCAAAGACAATCTGACCCTTTCATATAATATGAAGTGGGAGTGCTTGAGTGGTTACTTTTTCTGTTTGGTTCTTGGAAACTGATGTCCCTTCAGCATCTTGCTGGCTTCCACTGGTTCCTCTTCTCCATCAGGATGATGGAATCTTCTTTATAGACCACAAAATGCTGCATCATGAGTTTCTGCTGTGTGTCCTGGTTTCGGCTGGGACAGAGTTAATTGTCTTCCTAGCAGCTGGTACAGTGCTGTGTTTTGGGTTTAGAATGAGAAGAACATTGATAACACCCTGATGGTTTCAGTTGTTGCTCAGTCGTGTTTAGACTCAGTCAAGGGCTTTTCAGCTTCTCCTGCCCAGCCAGCAAGAAGGCTGGAGGGGCACAGGGAAGGTGGGAGGGGGGACAGCCGGCACAGCAGACCCAAATTGGCCAACGGGGTATTCCATACCATGGGACATCATGCCCAGTATAGAAACTGGGGGAGTTTGCCGGGGGTGGGGGCAGATCGCTGCTTGGGGACTGGCTGAACATCGGTCAACGAGTGGTGAGCAATTGCATTGTGCATCACGTGTCTTTCTTGGGTTGTATTTTACTCTCTTTTTGTTATCTTCCTTTTTATTACTATATTATTATTAATAATAATAATTTCAATTATTAAACTGTACTGATCTCAAAAAAAACCTCCAACCCCCAAACCTTAAATTGTATATAGCTTGGATTTTCTCTGGAACAGTAGGTTCAAAAATACATGTTATGAACTGAGGGCCAGAATCTACATTAGTTAAAGCTTTTTACCACAACGTATGGCATTATTCACAATTGCTAAAGGGAGATGTGCATTTTCTTCTAAAATACAAAGTGGATGAATATACTTAATACCTGTTTACCTTGTCTGCCATGTCCCTGCTTGGATCTTAGAAGCCTGACCATTTCATGCTACTGCAGAGTGTGTGGCATTTGTAAATAAATAATCATGATGTGTTTTGTGATTGTAATGCTCAGAAACCTGGAAGTGCCTTGTTTACCTTCCTGCAAGCCCGGCAGAGATATTTTGGCTCATTCCCAGAGCATCTTGTTTCTGAGCATGAGCTTGTCAGATACTAGAGTAGGTCCTCATCTCTGTGACATACTGAAAACCGTACGAGATCTACTTCGAAATATCAAATGGTTTCTAGGCTTGCGATGCTGATATGGAGCCTGAGGACTTAGTGGTAGTTAAGATAATGGATGAGTCCACGGCTCTTCTGTTCAGCGTCCATTAGCATTCAAGGTTAATCTAGCCATGCACTGCATCAACAGATCTTTGTCCCTCTCTCGTGTGAAAATATGTGACAGGATACAACACTGTCAGGTAGATCAATACTGATGAAAGCGATACCAAATGACTGTCTCCAGCAGCCACTTTTGACAATGTTAAATGCCAGGGAAATAGAGAGGTGTACAGGAAGCAGGAACAGAAAGAGAAAGAGAAGGCTCATTAGAAAAATAAAGATGCTAATTAAAATAATTTTGTATCAGTGCACAGTGGGAGTGGCGGGATGTTAAGGTTTTCCCCGTTTTAGCTTCCTTCTGACATTGGCCTTCGGAAAACTTTTCACTGTGATTTGCTATCAATATTCACGTCACAATTTGTCATGGTTTTAGAATCAAGTTCATTCTTATCCAGGAGAAAACTTGAACATGTGCTTAATATTGCACTTACATGTAAGCTTGTTGATTTGGATCAACTTACATGCTTAAATTTTGTGATGGATCAGGTTCCTGAAAGAATATGAGAGGCCTTTAATGAACTTAAGTACTTTCAGTGCTGTCTCATTATTATGTGCTTTAGTTTTACCATTTTACCTTTCCTAAAGATGAAGTTAAAGAGCTTAGTATTTCCAGCAGAAGCTCTTGTAGCCATCTGTTACTAAAACTGTTACCATCTTTCATTGAAAATATATTTTCATTACAGCGGAATCATTAGGCGTTTATCCATCAAAAAATACTGCTAACCTTCTTACAGCTGTCTTCAAAATGAATTGTTTTATGCAGACATTCTGAAAGGAAAATTCATACAGGTTTGCCTTTTTTAAAGCAAAATGGTAAATTTTTTTGTTAAAGTATGCAATCTGTAGGTCTTGAAGAGCGTACAAATCTTTCTCCCTTTATTTTTCAGCACTCCCTTCTAGTATATGGAGGTTTGGTCTTCTGGTCTTGGAGCTTCTGATTTTTTTACTATGGAGTTGAATGCATGTACAACGTGTGCAGGATTAGGGCCTTAGGATACATGCACTGTAGTTTCTGAGCATATGGATTCATAGGCATGTATAGCCCCGCATGTTTTACTGCCAGCCCTTCACTGTGTTTCAGTAATATCCGTCATCATTTCCTCCGTTAGTTTCTTTTGCGTTTGGTACCTTACCCACTGATGTTTTTCTCTTTGACACATGCAAGCACGTTGTTCTTCCTGAGTAAAATATTTTTTAAATGGTGCTGGGTCTGGTAGCCCTTCCAGGAGCCTGGCTGCCCTAGAGTACTGGTTAAGGGAATGCTTGCTCTTTTTCATTTAATCAGCTGTTTCCCTTATTAAGATTCAATTACTTCTCTTTTTTTTTTGGTTTTTAATTTGAGGATTTAGTGAGATTAAAGACACTTTAGAACAAATAAGGCAAATATACAAATGGACATCCATTAAAAATCTTTTGCACGTGATACACAATACATGAACGATTCAAGTGAAATGACTTGATCTTACATTTGACTTCCCATTTTCATTCTCTACTTTCCCAATGAATTGCCACATAACTATATATCCACCATTTCTGGTGAATCACTTAAAATATGTATCTTTCTAAAAAATCATGTGGTAACACTGTTTATCAGCCATGACAGTTTTGTTCTGAAACCAAATGTGAGTCACTTTTGTACATTCCAGAAAGAAAAAGCATTAATGACTTTGTAAATAAGGAAAAAATTAAAAGATCATTTTTACCCTTATGTAAAGAATATTCCACAGCTCCTGCATGAAGTATAGATTATAACTACCCTATAAACCAACATGGAAACGTAGATCTTGTAAAGAATGTAGAAAATGAAGGTGTATATCAAATTAGAAAGTGAGAATAAATGTTAATTTATAACATTTTTGCTTGTTCTCATACTAGCCATATGAAGATAGAATGATGCCCAAGTGTCCTAATACGGTTTAGTGACCTGTCTTTGAGAGACATTTGAGCAAATCATTATAAAAGACAGTAAAATTACAGTGTGCTATTCCCTTTGGGAATTTTCTGTTTTCTTCTACTTTTCTGTATTCAGATTAGATAAAGAATTGATTATGCAAAATGTGAGAATAAGTATATTGAAAAGACAGGTAGTGGTCGGTACAAATAATTCAATTGTATAAACTGCAAGAATGATCCATTTCAGGTTCCCTACAAAACAGCGTCTCAGATCAGGTATAAAGTAACTCCCTGTGTACTTGTGGCCCTGTCCATGAGCAGAAGAAAATAGATATATTTGAATTACAGTGGTTGTTAAATGTTAACTGTGAAATAATGTGTAATTGTTAGTAGCTGCATCAACCAGTAAACAGACTGGTCTTTTTTTCCCTTTTCCAAATTTTCTGCCATATAATACGAAGTCCTGATTAAGATCATCAGCTCTTTCCTTCTTTTTGCATGTTCCCTGCCTGTGTGATATCATATCAGCCTCATGATTCCCAGTGCTGAAAGTAGCAACAAAAGTCAGAGGGAACGCACTGCACTGGGTTTGCTGCGCTGCAACTTGCTCCTTTAACCTGGTGTCCTGGAAAACAATGCGCCAGCGGCCAATTCTCACCTCATTGGTGCCGATCCAGGAAATTCCTTACTCTCTGAAGCTATCCAAGTGTAGAACTGATAGAAAAAAAGAGAAGATCATGATTGAACCTAGAAAGAGTCATTAAAAATTGGTAGTGGAGGTGATGAGTCTGACTCTGTTAAAGAAAGTACTACAGCGTGAGTAAACATGCCTTACTTCAGCCACGATGTACCAATGGCCTGGGGTTACTATTTTCTCGGCTGTATTATAAAATAGAAAATTGCTGAACTCATGAGCTGCCTTCGGCTTCACACATACCCATTCATCATATCTAACATTGTATTTAATCTGAGCACTAAACTCTGCTTCATAAAGGGATTTAAGAAAGCTTTCCGGACTTTACAGTCCCATGAAGGCAGATACCCAAAGAGACAGTAGTTTTACCCCCAGGAACTTCATAGATCAAACCTACACTTTGAGATTTATTATTTATAGATCCAAATGCGGTGTCTGTGCTGGCAGTAAATGGTATGTAGAGGTATTGCATCCAAAAAAATGTCTGGAAAGTTTGGAAAAGGAACTGATGAGTTACCTGGTATGGTGGAAATTATGTTGCCATATATCTTGATAAAATCACTATTTCAATACATTTCTGCATAAGGTTCATGAACAAAAATGTATATTTCTATGACATCCACTAGAGGATGTTCAAATTTGGCTAAGAAGGAACAGGTACACTGTTATCTTTGTTATCTGTATTTGTACACTGTTATCACTGTTATCTATGTGAGGATGTAAAGACAATAGTGTCTCTTTGTGCTTGACCTTCTCTGTGTTCTTTGGGTGTCTGCGCCCTGCAGAGCAAGAAAGAAGCGGAAGGTGCCTTTGCACGTCTGGTGCTGCACTGGAGTGGAACAATAATTTCTTCAGGGGAAAGACTGTTTTCTTAGTACTGCCTGACGATGTGCTCCCTGACCTTCCACAGAGGTTTCTAGATGCTGCTGCAAAACAAATAAAACCAAGTGTGTAATAGTAGGTCCCTCATCAGTTGTGGGAATGGGCTGTGCCATCATTGTACCCTCCCTCCTGAATCTTAACGCTTGAGGAAATGGGAGATAAATTGCTGTTCGCATTCCTGTTGTTGCTAGTGACGGTGCTACAGCTACCTCAGAAGGTTCAGCTCCAGGAGGAGGCTTTGGTTCTGGGTTCAGTGCCAGGAGTAGGCTCGGCTGAGAGACTCCAGGTCATGTTGCACAGACAGAGTCAGGTAAATCCAGACTCTCTTATGGGAAGATTCATTGCAGTTTATTTTAAGCATCAAACGGTTGGGTATGCGATACAGCTTTCAGCTTTCTCTGTGGCTGATGAGAAAAGAATGGGATATCTGAATTACTTGCTGGAAATCTTGTCTGACCCCTCTAAAGAAAGCCCATATGACTAGTTTGGACAAAATCCCTAAGTTTTAAAATTACGTGAGATAAATCCTATGCTTAATGTCAAGAGTCTTACTTTGAATTTATTGCAGTACTCAAGCAAGTAGACGTAATAGAAAGAAAGAAAGAAGAAAGAAGGAGTTACTGTTTTTGTCATAACTTCATTTATTGAACTTTATCTCCTCTGTGTCATCTCATTAAGGTTTGAGATACTGGAGTGCTGCAAACCCAGATTATCTATAAGAAAAGCCTGTAAAAGCATTTTATGTTCCATGATTTGCCACACATAAAGCAACCCCTAAAAACATACGTGATATGTGCAATCTGTAGCTGAGAATGAGACAAAAGTAAACAATTAGGTTTTATTTAATTTTTTGTATTGGAAAAAATAAGCCCAAGAACTGCTGTTTTCTCCTATGAACTAAAAGAATTCACAATAGTCTTTAATAAACTATGTATTTTTAACTTCCCTTTCTGGTTTTGCTCACATACAGAGCTGTTCCCATAATTATAAGCAGCTTTACTTCATGACATTATCCTTAATCTATGAGTAAAATTGATTTCCAAAATGAATTAGATGCATGTAAGGGCTGATAATAAAACAAACTGACTTGTCTGAAAATTATTTGGATGACTGGTGTTGAAAGAAGCAAACTGATCCTGCTGTCTCTTGAGAGAGGAATTTTTTGCTCAGCACTCTAACCCACTGAAACTGATGTTTTGAGTTCAATATTTTATATTGTCTATGGTAGTAAGAGGTTGGCATAGTTGCTTCATACTATGTAGAATGTAAATATTATATTTATGTCTAAAGACTTCCATTGCACATGAAGAGCAAGATAAGTGCTTGTGTGTAAATACTCTTGGTGCAATTTTTTCTTCCTTATTTCTTACTCAAGAGGCCGGTAAATACCAGATGAAACTCAGATATAAGAACTTTTCATAAAATTAGAAAGTTCAGTAAGAAAGTCCAAAAGCTGAAGATCTTCAGGTATTAAAACGTAGATGTTAAAAAGAAAAATCTTCTAATTGTAAGCATTGTTAGACATTGAAATAGTTTTGCTAAAAGAAATTGTGAAGTCTTGGAGGGGTTTTAGAATCAGTCAAAAAGACACCTTTTGAGATTATGTGATGTGGTAGATCTGGTAGGATCTACCGAGATCAGGTAGTGAAATATCAGGTAATCAGTCACCCTTTTTTAGTGATTTTTATGAATAAAAAAGCCAGCAGGTCATTTGGTGCATTTAAAAGGATTAAAATTCATGTACTTGAAAAAATCAAAAGTGAAAAAATGGAAGGCATGTTGCCCTGACTATTAGGAGTATGTATGTCTTGTGTCTGGACAGGCTGGGACCCAGACCTGAAAAGTCTAGATAATTAGAAATTTGACAAAAAAGTGTTGTCACGGTGGGGATAATGTCAAACCACGAAAACGCAGGTGATAAAGAATTTTCTGAACAACAGATACGATCAGCCAGATATTAAAACACAGGGTATTTCTTCAGAACAGAGTTTTTCAAACATTGTTTAACAGGAGTGAGTGGGAAATAAGTTGGGAAGAGAGAAGAAGCTGAGCCCTGTGTGCGTCTGTTCATGTGCAGGTGAGCCCTGCTCACCCTTTTCTAGGTGGTGAGATTTTCTTCCACTTTTCCCCTAAGACAGTCCACACTTCTGCCAAAAAGCCCTACCTGAATGATGTTGTCCACACTGGACAGTATTTTCCTGGCCCCTCGTTTATACCACAGGAAGTTTCCTTTTCCTGTGTTTCAGTTCCTCTGGTGCCCTCTCCGGCTGCACCCCAAGCAGTTTTCTAGTCATGCCATCTCCTTTCCCTAGGTACATCTATTTCTTTTCATCACAATCATCTCATGTCAATGCAGCTCAAGATCACTTTGCCTTTCCCACAAAATAGCCACAGACCTAACACCTGCCTCCTCCCTTTTTCACAGTGTCCCAAGCTTCATCCCTGGGCTGCTCTTACCACGTATCTTCTCCACGTCTCAGGCTCCTGATCCTCAAATCCCAAACTGACCAAGTGACCATACTCTCCCCACCCCACTCAATCTTCATCCTGTCTGCAGCAAGCCCATATAAAGGACAGATGAGGAGACCCTCTAGTATCATGAACTGAATGAATCATTTCCCTAAATGTGTTTTTAAGTGAAGACCTGTAAGCTAAGCTGGAATGGTTAATTTATGTATTTTTAACGTACAGTAACTGCATTTGGTTTTCATAAATCAGTCCCTTCCTTTCTTCATACCAACGTTAGGGTGACTTACATCCAGCGCAGCTTTGCTCAAGTCATTCATCTTTCAAAAATCAAGTCAGAATTTGTGTGCTATGTTGTTAAATTTATGCCAATTTTGTACCTGACATGAGTAATTTAGTAACGTTAGAGCAGTACATAGAATTAATAAATTTATATGGAATTAAATTATGAAAATAAAAACCGAACTAATGAAATATGCTCCCTAACAACAACAGACAGTGATTAGGCTTTTGGAAATAAGACACACGAAGTGGACGTATATGGTGGCTGTATTGAAAAGTTTTGCATTACCTTTGTATTTACAGATAAGCATAATTTCCTTGTCAAAGAGGAGAAGGATGCGAGAGGGAGAACCAGGAGCAGGGTGCACAGAGGCTGCAGGGCCATTTATGTGGGCAAATAGTTCGGACATGGAAGGATGTGAGGTGAAGGAAGATCCATAGAGGGCTGATACAAGGATGATTGGCTACTGATCTGGTTTTAATTGTTCTTTTTATGACCTAAGTAATCATCATGGTTTAACCCCAACAGGAGTGTATATGGGCTGGAAAACCTCTTTGTGTTCTACATTAGTGTATACCATGCAAAATTAAGTCACTTGAAAGCTAGTTAATTTTTTAAAAGTATGTTTATATGGAAAAGTTTGACATTTTCTGAATTACGGGATTAGGATGCACTGAATAAGCCTTTTTATTGTGCCTTCCTTTTCCCTCTTCTGAAGAAGTTTGTTGAGATGACTTGAAAATAACTGCCTCAGGTGGTTTCTGATTATTTTCAGACATCCTTTTGGTATCTTTTCTCCAGATGTGTTGGATATTTTATATTATGATCTCTCACAGGCTTGTGCAGGGACAGGAAGGTGTACTAATATAGTTTTGTAGCTCATCTGTAAGTAGTGGTAAGGCTTTCAGATAGATCTGTCTTATTTGGGCAGTGGTTCTTTCAGATGGTTCGGTTAGTAAGACAACTTTTTTCCACTCAGAAGGTGGAAGCCTATACCCCTGCCCCTATTCCACCCTTTGCACTGGCACACGTCTTCATCAGTGAACAAATTCACCTCGCTAAGCTGGCAGAAAACTAACGCAGAAAGCCAGAATGGAATAGATTTCCACTCTCTTTAGCTTTAGCAGCTACCTAAGAAGTCAGGCAAGCACGAGAGGTATTGCGGGAATGCCTGTAGGGAAAAGGACAGTGCCCAGCTGGAAAGTGTAGCTTGGAGAAGGGATGACAGGGCCACCTTCCAGCAGCAACGGTTCTTACACAGCATCCATGATCTCAGCAGCTGTGCAGAGATTCTCTTGACCTTTGCAAAGACTTCCTGATGTGTTTTAGCACTGTTGAAAAGTCTGAATCTTGTTTGCAGAATTCACTGAAGAATGCCTCAAATAGTCAGAATTAAGTGATTGCTTTTGCTCCAATTTAAAATATAAATCACAAGAAATGTACCCAGAAAACAGAGCAGTAGGGGTGTTTGAGAGGTCAGGTAGTCCATCCTTTTGTCCAGAGCAGGACCAGAACAGAAATGCACTTTTCTTCTCATCCTCAGTTTATCTAATGCATCCGTTTCCTTCTTCCTTTCCCTACTTATACTTCTCCCCTTTTTCTTGTAGGCACAACTTCAGCGAGCTGATCTTTTGCCTCGTACTCTTAGTCTGCCCTTCCTTGCTCTCCAAACTTCATCACACAGGCATGGTACTTCACTGAAAGTGTGAACCTTTCTTGCTGATCTTTTCACAAACCTGTTCACTTCTCTTTTCTTCCCCATGCCATTTCATATCGCTGGTCCACACTCAGCTTATGTCTGAGAATGGAAGGTTTATTGGTTGCCACAGTCCGCGCATCTTGTTCTGCTCAGCCAGACATCTGAAACCAGATTCGTAACAGACAGCAGCAGAAGTGCCATTATAAAGCATATTCGATAGGTGTGGGAAACAGACGTTCACTCGGTATAATTAATAGTGCTGGCAGCATTAAAAATGCATGCCATGGAAAGCCTGAGTCGTCTGTAACATCATTTGAGTCCCAAGGTGGAAAGAGTCAGCTGTATATGAGATGGCTATTTGCTGCTAGAGGCTGTTGTTATTTTGCATTCATATTTAAGAACTGCAGAGAAAATGCCATCAGGTTTGTGGCTTCTGAGCAAATACGCGATTCTTGCCTTTTCAGTCTGAAATTACTACTTCTTTTGATCTAGCAATGTGTAGATTTTTACATAGTGTTGTACTTTAAATATCACAGAAAGCAGACCATTTTTCAAAAGCTCTGCCTTTCTTTCTAGTTGTTCTTCTTTGCTTCTTTGAAAGACTTCTCATTACATGAATTAGTTTTTAAAAATTAAGTTGCCTGACCATGCGTGTTGCAGCGTAACAGTGCCTTCTGGACCTGCTCCTGTCCCCGAGGGAAACAGTGAATTTTTTTCCCCTAAACTTGAACTGGAAAGGGAACTTTTTATCTGTAACCAATCTTCTGCTAGTGCTGTAATCCAGTGTCTATGCATATGGAATTTAGGAACAATAAAAAAGATATTTGCGGAAGGATTTTTTAATGTATATATGATGTTTTAACACTGACATAATTTACATTTTTTAGTTATATAGGTAGATTCTTTCTTCTCTTTTAGGTTTTCTGAAAACTGTCTAATTTAGTCTAAAATGTTTTATAATCAAAGGCAAGACTTTTAAGGGGATGAGTACAAAATTGTAATTTGATTTAAGGACATTCGTCTGTTACATTGCCAGTTTATCTCTTGATCTGCGAATATTTTTTAAATGTAGTATTATTACAAGACATGTAGCAGATTTTTATAGACAGCACAGATACTATTGCAAAATGTTAGGATTTTTCCATCTTTAACCATTGCTTTTGGAAACTTTTAAGCTAAAACGATTCAGCCATCTCTGAAGATCTTATTAGAACTGTGTTTGTTTTATTTATTTCTCTTGTATTACAAGATTCTTGCAGTCATTTTCCAGATCTCTGGCATCTCTAGGATTTGGAGCAAGGCTCTGAACTTGAATGGAAAGTGAACCTGGTAGCAGTCATGTACTGCTTTGCTTTTCCCATGAGTTTGCTTACAAGTGTCCGTACTGTTAGTTCAGTCTCAGTAGAGATCTGTGAGAGTTAGACAGCTGGTTGTCTAAAAATTTTATCTACACGGAGCATGCACCATCTATCTCCTCGCAGTGCCATTCTGCACCTAGAATGCACATTTCCCGTTACCACGGAAAACGCCAGTTCCATCCTGGATTTACTGAGCAGAATTCTCCCGGAGCGTTCCACCTTTGCTAGTCTTGCTTTCAGAGACCCCAAAGAGCAGTCTTGTATGCCTGGGGGAGATAAAGGAGAAGGGAACGCAGCAGGGGCAGGCAGAGCCTGCAACCTTTACAGCAGCATCAGCAAATGGAGGATAAAGATTTAAAAAAAAAAAAAGTTTGTTATCAAACCTGTTTGATATTTATTCACCTTTAACTGCTTGACTTTATAAACTTAAATTATTTTCAGTGTGGGACTTTGTTTTTACATTTTATTTTGGGGAGGAGAGAGTTAACATACACGTATACCTGAGCTTGAGAGGAAAGACAGAAGTGTGTTCGGGAAACAACGTAGTTCTCAGCTTTGATCTCCAATGTAAGGGGTTTTTTTGTCTGGTGCGGTAAAGATTCTTTCTGAATATATAAAATCATTGGAGCCAATTAGGTTACAAGATAAGGCACACCTGATGTTTGGATAGTTGTTTTGGATCTGGACCTGTTTGATGAGAATTTGTTGGCCTCTGTGAAGTAAGTTGGTCTCGCTGCATCCCTAAAGGGCGTATCTTCATAATTATCTCCATCACATTTGGCATAAATTGTGACAAATAACTGGTGATGTCAGCAGAGAAGGCAGGGAAGGTAGTTTTGCAGAAACACTGGTTTCCTTTAGTTCTCAGAAGGCAGGAATGAAGCAGGAGTCAGTGAAGGAAGGCTGGCACTTCTTTTATCTGTACCTCTCTGGTTTTGTTGATGCACATAGAACTTGATTTTGGGGGACTCACTCTTTAGCCTTCGCATTTTGAATCTGGTAGGTGTGATATAAATTTGTCTTCAGTTTGACTACTAATTAAAAAGTAATAATTTCAAACTCTTACCATTTTTTCAGAGGAAGGAAACAAAGGTTATGGACCTGTTTTTGAGGAGCAACCCATCGATACCATCTATCCAGAAGAATCTTCAGACGGACAAGTTTCAATGAACTGCAGAGCTCGAGCAATTCCTTTTCCTACTTACAGGTAACCTCTTTTGTCTTTCAGGTCTTTCAGACTTTCAGGTCTTACGTATTTTACTCAGCGTTTCAGGTTGTGGTATTAAGCGATTGACTGTCTTAACAGGTCAATACAAAGTCTTCAAGGCAGGAAAAAATGGGGAGATTTGCAATTTTTGAGTGAGAATCAACCTTGATTCCATTTGCCAAAATGTCTAGACAGTGTTGAAAACAGTATGTTCCCGTTGTCTTACATGTTTTCAGCTTTTGAAAGGAATACTGATCCAGATGCAAAACAAAAAAAGCAACCTTTAAAAAATAATTAAGAGGCTGTCTTTCCAGCTAAGGATGACTGAGGTTCAAGTCCTTGTTCTTCTTGATTCAGAACAGCTTTTTTATCCTATTTTACTCTGAAAAAAGGGGCACTGGCTGTTGAACCTGGATATTCCACATGCTGTGTTGCATTTGCATCCACCATATTGTAGAGAGATGCTGAAGAATGTGTCAGCTATGCTACTGAAGACATGAAAAACTCTATTCTTGAAAAACGTTTCAACTAGTTTTAGTAGAGATACACACATGACCTCTTTCACAAATGTGTTGTTATTAGCAGAGCAATTCTGCTTCGTTGTGAGACCTCGGGGCATCCATATGAGTTTGTCGGCCATTATTTGCTCATTATATACAGAGAAATGTACTTAAGATTGTCACTATTAAGACCGTGGCTAATTTATAGCCTAGTCATGGGCAGAAAACTGCTGTCATTAAACTAAGGGACAGACAGACTTTCTTGCCAGCAAAAGAGACCCATTTCATTAAAATATCCTGTGATCTGCCCCCAGTATTCACTTACTTGTGTCCTAGACTCTGGCTTCTAGGACAGAAAAAGCAGTTGAATCTGCTGGCCGTTCCTTTAAAGCTGTTACAGTGTTGTGGTCAGCTATGGTATTCTTGCATCAAAACAGCTTAGCTAGTCTTCATTGCCTTTTTTTTAACTATGCTTACAGGTTGTCTACATATACAGAACCACGTGTGATTGAAGGATTTGAGGGGAAACTAGATTACCCCTTTTAAATATGATCCCTGGCCCTAATATCTTTACAGGTTTTTCTGTGTGCATTTTGCTGTTACACTTGATTGCTCTCCCCGTGCTTGGAACGGACTGGAAGTGTTGCGAGATCAGATACACTTCGATTTGGTACCTTTCTGATATGCTTTCCCATCACTTCCAGTCTGTCCAGAGACTCCCCCACCCTGTCTGCAAGACTATGTAAGCTACGATCTATAGAGTGATTACAGGCTCTGCATAAATTTTAGCGTTCTTTATCTGTCATGGGCTCTGCAAAATCTGAACTAGTGAAGTCATTCTGGAAGAATTGCCTCACACCTCCAGAGCTCTTCAGTCTAGGAACGGATCTGACAATTAGTGCTGATGGCTGATGCGATGATAATTGCAATACAGAATAAGGTCACTTTCCTTATTTCCTGACATCATTATTTCAGTCTACCTCAATATATTATCTTCATTTCTTAGCCCTCCAGCAGTTCATGAGCCAAAATTCTCCTACCTCAGAGGTAGGCAAGTCCTTCCTCTTGCTTTTTCATTGCAGCGTAAGCTGTCCTCGTGACAGTTACTCCTAGGTATTTCTGAACAGAGGATTTTTTTATTTGTAATACAGACACATAGTATGTCTCACAGGACTGAAGTGGTACCTCTAAATCCTATAAAACCTGAATGCTATTTACTGCGTCTGGACAATCCTGCCATTTCATTATTTGTAATGTATTTTTTGTTAATACCACTTTTATTATTGTTTCTTTCTATGACAATTGCAATTTCAGCTTCCAAATGAGTATTTGTATTTCGGTACATCTTCAATAAGGAAGGAACACACTGGGTATGAGCTCTCAATTTCAGACACTGCTGCCTATCTTTACCTTGTGACAAAAAAATTATTTACAATGAAAAAATTTTATGATCTTTAAATGTATTTCAGTTGCATCTTTCCCATTTGTGCTCAGGAAACGCGCAGTTCCTTTCAAAGAAGGTTGTGGGCTCCCCCTTGTGTACACAGTAATAGATATAAATATAGCCGTAAATCCTGGATACTGGTTCCCACTCCGTGTATTTTAACTTTTTTTTAAATCAGTAGAGATCAGCAAGGGCCAGACCTGGGCCACCAACTTCCTCTCGTAGTGCCTGAAGTGAAAGGTACAGTGACTCAGTCAGCTGGCTTCAGGGTTTTACAGTAATGAAGGTGAGAGTGTCCAGGCATTTTCTGAATGTAGTAAGTAGGTCTTAGATCAGGCGTGCCACTGTTTTTGCACTGACTTCACTGGCACGATAGGCTTTACAGAACATTTTCATCCCCTACAGCGAGTCTGCAAAAAAGTTCTTAAAAAATTCCGTTAGTCCATAGTTTCAAGGTGCAGAGGGAGTATTTTCTTAGCCAATTTGGCCTTAGATAACTATTTGAGGATATGTTTATAATCCCAGTGCTTGATCACTAGCTAGCTCATCCTCAGCCAGCTCAAGCATCCTTTACTGCGTGGCCAGCAATCAGGTTCTAACCTATGTCACATCTCTGAGAAGGCTGGAGCAGACTGAGATGGTTATGTTTAAAAGACCTATGGAATTCAAATCTGTGGCTCTTGCTGAAGAAAAATTAAAACATATATATAAGTATATTAATAACTTCCTGTATAGTTTATCACAAGTTACGAGTTATTTTTCAAATCATATTTCTTACCAGGTTTCGGTTTTTTGGGCCAAATCTTACATCTGGCTTTTCTTTTTTAATAGGTGGAAACTCAACAACTGGGATATTGATTTAACAAAGGATCGCTACAGTATGGTGGGAGGCAGACTTGTTATCAATAATCCAGAGAAATCAAGGGATGCTGGAAAATATGTCTGTGTAGTGTCGAATATCTTTGGAACTGTCAGAAGCAGTGAAGCCACTCTGAGTTTTGGATGTAAGCCGACGTTTACGTCAAAACGTAGAAACGTTTCGGTTAGCTTGAAATGCCCGGTGTTTTACACTGCAGTGTCTTCTGCTAACATGTGCTATAGCTGTATTACTCTGTAAAACAGTATCTTAAGTGCCTTAGTCTGCAGAGATCAACACAAAATAAGTTTTGTAAGCATTTTATATTCTTTAGCATTCAGCTGACATGACATCCTTCTCAGTGAGTTATTGTTAAATTATTAATTGAAGAGACTCATGGAGCCAGATCTTGAGAAAATAATGTCCAGACTCTTTTTAAATGACAGTAGGACCGGAGGGGAGATAGTCCCAGCAGAAAGATGCGAGTGGGGGCATATGGTGATGAGGGGCTGCTGCTGTGCGAACACAACTGGGGTGCCCGCAGGAGGAGGGCATGGCACCCGCTGGTAACGCGTGCTCCCTGGCTCCTAGGCTAACGTGAAGACCCTGCTGGGGGACATTTCTGTCACCTTCTGACAACCATGAACTGGTCTTGGCAATGCATGCATATGCACACAGACCTGCACTGTCAATAAACACGTGCATTGTAAAACACAGATGTACTACAAGAAGAGTAATGTAAAATTTTACTGACTGAAGGCAGTGTTCGGGATTTTTATTTTATTTTGCCTTGCAATGCTTTTTTTCCCTAGATATATTTTTTCATCAGAGGACAAAAAAAGGGAATCTGCAGAAAAAGGAATCCACTCTTACTGGTGACCATTCACAAAGCCCTGTGTGCCCTTTAATCCTGCCATCAAGTGCCCCTCTTGTCTTTCAGCAGCCTTTGTGAGCAGAATTCACTCCTTACTGTATGAGATCAGAGATGAAGTGAAAAGTTCTGCTTTCTGCTAGTAATTATAAGACTGTGGGACCACATACATCAAGGAAACTCAGGGGCTGTAATGAGCTGATGGATCCCATCGTAGTTGATCTAGTCTTAGTTTGTATTTTACCCAGTGTATTTTCTAGAATGAATAGAAGGTCAGGTTGTTATTTCCTTCTAATGGAGATGACATCAAAATTCAGTTTTCAGGATATTTATTTATACCTGAAGCAGGCATCAGTGGTGCCAGTCCTGAATGACCAGTAGGATAAAAGCTACAACAACGGCTGTAGCTACTTAAAATGAAACCAATACACATAATAGATGAAAAAAGTAGAATGAAAAACAGTCTGAGGCATATTTTCCTGCCTGCCAGCACACTGACTGCAAGAGCTGAACATTGATAGTTAGTGTACTGGGCAGTTATACTGATCAGAACCCTAATATATAATATTTAAATACTTAAATGATAGTAGGGCAAGGAGGCAAGGAATAGAAGTGAAAAGATAGCTGGAAACTGATAAATACCTGTTAGAAAATGCTACTGTCATTCTTCTTTATGCTGTTGTATTTTTTCCCTTCTCCTTTTTATGATCACCTATAAAAACCATTTCCTTCCACAATCACTGTTTCTAAAGAATTGAATATAGAGTTGCTAAAATTAATATAGAAAATGTCTGATCTTTAGTGGAAGTTTTTGTTCCTTTGCTTGTGCATAAACTAATGGAAAAAAGGCAACAACCTTTTAGAAGAGTTCCAAAAAGTCTTGACCAGTTGCACATGGGCGAGACATTTTATTTTCGTCTTACTGTCAAATTACTGAAATTATGGAACAAAAGCCACATTCTCTGATAAACTTCATGTCAATTAATCCATCTGAGAATTCTAACTTTAGTAGAACTGTATCTTTTTTAGCTATGACACGCACTACTCCTGAAGGAAGGAATTTTATCCTGCAGGAATGTATAGTGGCTTTTTGGTGTGTGCTGAGCAAAATCGGAAGTTGATACACTGTTCTGTTTGCTGGGAAACAGTTTCAGAATAGTAAAACACAGCAATTTCATAGCAGACAGGCTGCAAGAACGGCAAAGCTCTAGATATTAGCTGTATGCTTATAGGAGTGCAGTGATTATGCTAATTCTTTCATTCCAGCTAAAAATGAACATCTTCCAACTAAGAGTTCATGGAATCACACTTATTATCATTATTGGATAATAACCAAGTACTGCTTATGCAACGAAGAGAGAGCATTTCATAAGAGGGAAGAAGGTGTACAATTACATCTCAGTAATTGTATGACTTTCCTGCACCTGGCCTAGACCATTCTATTTCAGGACTAACATAATGTTTTACACGTACAAATTGCCTGTCCTATTCCATTTCTGTACATTTGTGGTGGCTGTGCCACAATTTTAAAGGTTATTCAAGAACACTATAAACAAAATGTGAACGCTTAAAATGTAAACCTAAAATAGCTAAAATAACTTAAAAGCAATGATAGGCTTTCTTGTCATCAAACTCTACACCATCCATATGCAAAGCAGTATCAAATTAGCAACACATTTGCTGCTAATGGTTGTAATGTTTCATTTTTCCCTACTTCTGCAAGAGATTTTAAACACTAATCTGTTCTAAAGAAAGCAGAAGTGAATAATAATAGCAATTTACAAGGTGAACAAAAGGTCTGCAACAAGGAAATGGATGTTTTCAGGAGAGATCAGTCAGTATTTTGAAGACAGAAAGTAGTTGTGTAGTTAGGTCCATGCTGGCAAAGGGAATGGGAATATACTCAAACTACTGCAGATACTATGTGAACAGAGGTATTCCAGCCTTTGTGAAGAGCTTCCTTGGCTTCAACTACAAAACCTGTCTGGTCAAATAGCTAGTTCGTACTAAGTCAGTTTGGTATACTTAATTTCTTTTTTGTCAAAGAATAATATTCCAAATTAATTGGGAGCTAGTTTTGGAGAACTGAATGCATTCATTGCACTAAGGCACAGGGTAAAATTGTATAAAATAATAATCAGAAGTCCTTAGAGTGGGCCATTACAATGCCTACCATTTAGGCATTGATCCGGTCAAGATCCACTCAGTCAGTGGAAAGATCTGTATTATCTTCTGGTCTGTCTGAGCAGAATAAACATTAATTTTTCAGAAGCTGGGAGAGGCGTCTTTGCCTTAACACTGATGTAACTCTCATAGAGTTTTTTTCATGCAATTGACAAATGCATGTACTGTCATTTGCTTCCTAGATTCTTCTAGTCATTCAGGTCTGACAGCTGTGGTCGGCCTTGGAGGAATCCTTTAGCTGTACCGTATTTAGTAAACGTAGCAGTTGTCACAAAGTTAAGGAATTAACTATTTTTAGATAATGCAGAGGGTCTACTGAATCTATCTAACTATACATTGCATTTTATAGTAGTGAATAGTCTCTGTTTTCTGCTTAATCTCTTTTTGTATTTGCTCTGTCCTGATTTTTTCTTTATTGTTTCTGGCTGGCTCCTCTTGAACTTAAGCTTTAGTTAGATCTCACAGTCAGCCTTGGGCGTTTCGTAGAACTGGATAGCTGCCTGCCATTGAAGAAAGCTGAAGTAATCTGAATGAAGTTAGCTTAGATGATTTCTGTGGTAGAGTACTGCATTCAGAGGCTGTGCACTTGGCGAGTGCGGATGTATTGTTTGCACCACAGCAGTATTTAGAGCTGGACTCCGGTCAGGATCTCTACAATCTCACTGCGCTTCGTGACATGGAGAAGCTTCGCAAGAGGCGTTCCCTGCCTCAAGACATTTATAGTTTAATTTCAGAGTGGATATACAAAATGAGAGTGAAAAGAAGCAGCAAAGTGCAATTATTGACCTAGTTGAAGTTACTCGTGCAACTGTTGCCTTATCACTGCAGATACCATTACTGTTCTCCCACGGTCTGTGGGACGATACATAGCTCCATGAAGGACTTGCTTCTTTATCCTTTTACAACAGTCCCTTTACCCTGCGGCATGGAAGTTGGTTTAAAGAGGGTCAGCTAAGGTTTCTTCTGGAATCTGAGTCACTTCTGTCCCAAACCTCTGGCACAAAAGATGTGTCTGAGCTAACTGCTTACCAGTCCTTCGCTGCTGGAGTTGTCAGGGAGGGCAGCCAGGTCATTTTAGAGAAGCCACTTTAAGTCACAGTAAAGAATTAAACCTGCATTTTGGAGAAGCCAGTTGAAAAATAACCTAAAATCCTTTTCCTTTCTCTTCCTGGGATTCCTTCTTCAAAAGTAGCTCACCTGACTACTCTTAGGGATACAATCTGCACCACTTTTTTTTTTTTTTTTCTTCCTGGCATTTGCTGTTAACAGTGACTAAAATATTGTAAAAAAATTAATTGCACTTGATAATGACAAAGTTAAAATCAGCACAGCTGGCATTATGGGTCCACAGGTATCGAACTGCCGTATATTGTTGTATTTCCATACTAATCTCTACAGGGCTGAAAATAATGAAAAAAAAATAATTGCAGTGAAAAAAACAGTTTTCCTCCCCCCCCCCTTTTTTTTTTGTAAACTAGATCTGGATCCCTTTCCACCTGAGGAACGCTATGAGGTTAAAGTGCGAGAAGGTGTTGGAGCAGTGCTTCTTTGTGAGCCCCCTTACCACTACCCAGGTAATTCAGCTCAAAGTGCTTCATTTTTAACTGCTTAAGAGTGCAAGACAAAATAATATGTATTTTTAAAAGTTTTCTTTAAGTTTACTTAAACAGTATCTGTTATGTAGCTTGAGAATCCCCATTTAGGTTAGGTTTCCATTTTGCATATATACTTGTAGTTGAACATGCGTAAAGGATAATGTTGAATTCGCAAACAGTTTTTAATATTAAAAATAGCATGACTCAAACTGATCTGGATAATGGAGGGGAGGCTTGGCCTGCCATTCCAAAGACCTGAGTACGTGTCGCTGTGTCGTCCCGGACTTTCTGCTGACCTTGGACGGGGCCCAGCTTCATTCCGCCTGGTGAAGTCACCACAACAGAAATGATCATGGGCTCCTGTTAAAATCACGGAACAGCAGCAGGCAGCCCTAGAGGGGTCAGAGATGAGGTGATTTGTGCTCTGGAAGCATGACCTTTCTCTCAGCATGAGCTACTGAAGAGCTCTACAGGGATCATGCTCATAACCTCAAGCAGCTCCAGTTCCATCCTGAGGGGTGAAGTTGGCTGTTAGCATCTCTTTTACTGTACATTGCTTGTAAAATGCGGTAACGTTGTAGTTTTCATACTCTGTGTCCGAGTATTGCAAGGAACTGAAGAATTGAGACATATTCCTCGTTAAAATTTCTAGTCGCAACACTGGCAAGAGCTTCCCAGCCTCTCACTTGGGTCAGGGCGAGACCCAGCTGCCCGTCTCCTCCCACCCCACTCTGGTTCCTGTGGGAAGGCTGTGCCCAAGGGGAGCCATGTGCACTGTACCCATGCAGTAATCTGCACGTACGGGAGCAGTGCTCTGATGTTCAGTGTAGACAGGTATTAGTTGGCTACTGAGATATATATAGTCTCTCTCGTACAGCTGCCTCTCCTGAAGAAAAGATCTATAAGCTAGAAATCATAGTGAAGCAATTTATATGCAGACAGTATTCCATGGCTTAAGTAGCTGATAGTATTGTTTTTTAATATTGACTAGAATATATTTTCCTCCAGATGATCTCAGTTATCGCTGGCTTCTAAATGAGTTCCCAGTATTCATTGCTTTGGACAAACGACGATTTGTGTCACAGACGAACGGCAATCTCTACATTGCAAATGTAGAAGCATCAGATAAGGGCAATTATTCGTGTTTTGTGTCCAGCCCTTCAATAACAAAGAGTGTATTCAGTAAATTTATTCCACTTATTCCACAGTCCGATCGTAAGTATTTATTGGAAGTACTATGGACATGCAGTGTTCTAACTGTTTGTATTTTAATTTTGCTCATTCATAGCTACTTTCAGGTGTGTAAGGAGAATTATATGACAAGTTGTAATGGCTACTGCACAAAGTTACTAGGTTTTCCAGAGACAGAGGCCCAAATCATTCCCATTCACAATGAAAACTCTGTGAAGGAAATCTCCCCAGATTCGTTCACGAATTTCCTTTCATATCATTGAGAACAGAGTTTCATCCCCAGATTCTCCATCTCTCTTATGTGATAAGTCACTGTACTCATCCCAAAATCTTTAGTATCTTTTCTGGTCTTGGCATTGGTTCAAAGGGTATGACTGTAAAGCAGAAACTTTATGTAAAAGTTGATAAACAGCTTCAGGAATTATTTTTTTTCCCAGGAAATCCCCCATGAAAATGGAAAATCCTTTTCCCCTGCTGAAATTTCCTATCCAGTGGTGGCCTCTAAGGGCTTTGCATCTCATGGCCAATCCCCTAAAACAGCTGTGTGGCTTTGTGTCACTAGATTATTCTCCACCATTTCTTCATGAAAACTGCATGTTTTCCAAATGGTAACCAAGTTCTCTTTTGCCACTTCAGACTGTCAGTCACTAGAGTCTCATAAACTGATCATCAAGATTTCAGTGAACCTTTTATCTGTTAAATTTCCCATAATACAGTGAAGAACTGTGATTGAATTTGAGTAATTACAAACCAGTAATCTTTGTCCAAATTTTCCATGGCCAATACTCACACTGAGATCTTCATCTAGAAGAACTGCAAGAGGAGTCCTACAGGGATCACCAGTAGGTAGATTTGATTACATTTGCATCCCTATGCCCTCATTAAGCTGTAGATTCGCTGGCTCTAGCTCCTTCATACCCTTACTAAGATAATATTGAGCTTAAATTCACACTAATTCAAAATATTCCATCCAGTAAAAGAATGTGGGAAACAGACTCAGGCTTTTGTCTACCCACACGCACAGTACATCATCACACTTCACGTGTAAGTAAATGAGTTTAAGTTAAAGCATTGTGCTGTAAAAAATGTTAGGCATTACAGTCCAGAGAAAAATAACTAGTTGCTGAGTAAAACAGTTCTGCCTTACTATTGAAAGTTCAGTGCTAAATCAGACTTCGTGGATGGCCAGGCTATTTATTCACTGTAAAGAAGAATTTTTTCTGGAATTTTAAGTCCATTTTTCTTGAACTGTGGAAGTTTTAATAGCTGTATTCCTTTCTGCTGTGCCTTTTCTGAGAATCTCTTTTTTTCATGTTAGGTGCAAAAGTATATCCTGCTGATATCAAGGTGAAGTTCAAGGACACGTATGCTCTCCTGGGGCAAAACGTGACTCTGGAGTGTTTTGCTCTTGGGAAGTAAGTGTGTTTTAAAGTTATTGTAGAACACTGTTTGCTTTCATTCAGGGGAATGAAAATATGTGTTTCATCATCAAACACTTTTTTGTAGTCTGCAATTTAACAGCCGGTTCTTGAACATGCTGATTTGTACTTTACTGTACCTTTTCAAGTCCGGTTCCTGAACTCAGATGGAGTAAATACCTTGAACCCATGCCAGCCACTGCTGAGATAAGCATGTCTGGTGCAGTTCTTAAGATCTTCAATATTCAGTATGAAGATGAGGGACTTTATGAGTGTGAAGCTGAAAACTATAAAGGAAAAGATAAACATCAAGCAAGAGTTTATGTACAAGGTAGGCAGAAAAATTTTATTCTTCACGATCTGTGTTGCTTTTACTTACATTGGAAATAGCATCATCCTGACACACTGCTGTTCAAGTTAAT
The DNA here is from genome assembly GCA_034782735.1 of Sagittarius serpentarius. Lineage (NCBI taxonomy): Eukaryota > Metazoa > Chordata > Aves > Accipitriformes > Sagittariidae > Sagittarius > Sagittarius serpentarius. Next base: position 32,076,068 of record JAVKLA010000005.1, read on the forward strand.
AGAGGAAAATCAAAACTCATGCATTGAATGCCAGGCATAACATTTGTGTGTTAACTGAACAACTACTCAACTTGTCTTATCATAGCTGTATATACACCTTGACAGTAATGTGTGCTAGTATTAATATAATTTTGTGCAATGGAAACTAAATAAATTCAGAGTGCTTGAAGTGAAAGAACTTTGAGGAAGGAAAAGAGATCATTAGGTTCGTTATGCTTTCTTGTTTCCTTATTTTGTTTTTTTCTAACTGTCTTAGCTCTCTCTCTTATTAGCTGCACTCCATTTTTTTTTATTCCTCCAGCCTCTGTCCCTTCCCTTCACGCATTTGGTTAAACAAAGGAACCAAAAAATTGTATCTTACTGCTCATAGTGGAATCAGCCGAAGTAACCTGACTCCTTGACGGAGAGTTACGCCACAAAACTGTGGCATGAAAAGGTCGCACATAACATCTGAATTACCTTCAGAAGATTTCTGTCCCTTTTCATTGACTGTACACAGTATCTCCTGAGTTAAGAGCCTCAGTTAAGCGCTTGAACTTCAGTGGGATAAATTCAAAATTGGTGTGGGAAGGTTGTTACTCTTTGTAACAGATAAAGCTAATAAAAAGGTTAATTTGCTTAGCAAAAGCAAAAATGCTGGGGCATTTTCAATATTAATCTCTTAAATACCTTCTCGGGACCAGGAGACTATTTTCTTGGAGACCCTTTCAGTGCATACATGGTTTTGCACTATTTCATGTCATTAAACTATCATTTTTATGGTGTTACTGTGTAATTTCCGCAGAGTATAATTTACAGGTCAATGTAAGCGGTAACATCTTATGTCTTTGGACATTCATGAACCATTATAACAATTCCATATTTTCTTCATACAAAAAATAATTTTAAGTTACTTTGAGTCTGTGTGGTAAGGCAAAAACACCTTCACTTCTTTCTTGTGCTGGTGCATTGCTGAGTTATCATCATTATTTTGTGTTGCCTGTTAAGTATCATGGAAAAAGCAGTGGAATTAATAGAACATAATGCTAATTAAATATGTATCTGCTATATTTACAAGGCATCGTGTTTTTCATTCTTCAGCCTCTCCCGAGTGGGTAGAACATATCAATGACACGGAGAAGGATATAGGCAGTGACCTATACTGGCCTTGTGTAGCTACGGGCAAGCCTCTTCCAACAATTAGGTGGCTGAAGAATGGTGCCTCGGTAAGTACATTGCCATAGATAACGCAGGTTCATTGGTTAGCTGATGGAAATGATTTTTTTGAAGCATGCATTATTAAAAGGTTAAAAGAAAATGAATTATAGTGATACAAATATTTGCTGATTCCACTTGCATTAGGCATTAGAATCTGGTTTTCTAAAGTTCTATCTCAGTCTTCTCTTCAATTTTGAAATGCATTTCTTCAGGCTATTTAATATTCAGCTCCGAGTTATGAACTTGTCTTTTGACCACATGTTTGGGAGGTGGATATCCCTTTTTCTGCAGGCCTTTTTAAGTAAATGCTGTTTTCTTCTCTTTGGATAAAAAATGTCTATCAGCTTCTCTCTAAAAATAATCCTTTTTGCCACATTATACATGAGTGTGTCTTCAGAAACGTAAGACAAAATGCAGCCAGTGGAGACAAGAGAAGAAAAAGTTATTTTTAGATTATCAGTGGTGTTCCTATATCATGTACTTTTTCACATTTTTTCTAGCCACAGAATATTGCAAAATTCCATTATTTTAGGTGGTGTGAAGTTTAAATGAGTACCATTTGATAATTTAAGTTTATTGCGTTGGATATTTTGTTTAAACAAAGTAGATTTTCTCTCTAGGCAGTTCAACGATGTCATTAATTTCCATTGCTTATACTGTATGATGAGCCATTAAAGAGCAAAAAGAATAGAAGAGGGCACAATGTAACGCTGCATCTGTTGAGCTGTGGTGACACTGATCTTGGCAAGCAAACAAAAAAAGACAATGAGGCGGCATTGTTTTGGCTGTGTATCTTAAGAAAAATGTGGGAGGTTGGAGGGAGAACAGGGATATCACCATCTGCCATATGGAGATGGCTTAAACCAGAAAAAACAATGCTGTTTTCTAGCTTCTGTAGTTACTACAAACAAGTAAAACAAGTGAATTGCTTGACACTCCCAGCTGAACTTGGCTTTCACTGACAAAATCCGCATACTGGATTGCAGAAAGCGATGTGTAATTCTCCAGTAGTACACCAGAAGATTACGCCATGTGTTAATGTTACAAGATGATTTCCAAATGGAAAATAGCAAAAATATTTAAATTGCCTTGAGAATATAGCTTGTTTCTAAATGAGATAATTTTTAATTAGGTATTTCACTTAGCACAAACCAAAGATTTCTTGTAGAAAATCTGATTTAAGTGTTTTTCAGTAAAACAGTACAGGAAATAAAATTCCTTTAATCTATTCTTTTTTTCAGATAAATAGTATTCTTTTAATCTTCCACTACTCGGTGCACTCCACTTGACTCATACACAAAGTTTAAAGCTTTTGAGCTTCATTTTCACAAGAAAACAGAATTTATTAACATGATCTTTCAAAACCCGATTGACATCTATTTGTAATTTACAAAATACCCCACTGCACTTTGTGCATTTTTATACACAGTTTTTTAGAAATGCATCAAATACTTCATTTTGATTTACTGAATTTTCTTTTTATATTAAAACAAAGTAATAGAAAATAGTTTATACTACCTCCAAGAAGAATCTTCTGAAGAACTACCTCACTGGGACTTGCTTTGACCTTTGACTGTTGAAAAACAATGTATATACAATATAACATACTAAACACTGAGCATGGCGAAACAAAGCTTTATGTGCATAAAATGAATTTAATTTCTTGTTTCTTATTTCTGAATCAGTAGTGTTTGCATTAGTATGGTAACAGTGGACTGAAGAATAGATGTGTCTACTGCCAGTCAGCTAAGAATTTTCCAGAAAAATATCAATTGACACTGAATCTTTCTTTAAAAAGAGGCGAACACATTGTCACAAAGACTGAAATGTAACATGGATAAAATAAAATCTCATCGGTGCCTGAATGTTGTGTGAGGGACTCTCTTCTGAACACTGTCACTAAAAAAAAAATAAATTAAGAAATGTGGATGCGTGTGAATTCTTCAGCATATGTAGTCTATATCAATATCTTGTTGTTTTATTGATTCTGTGTTTTAGTTCCGGAAAGGTGAACTAAGACTGCAAAGTCTGAGCTTTGACGATGCCGGCATGTACCAATGTATAGCAGAAAACACGCATGGGATTATTTATGCAAATGCCGAATTGAAGATTGTGGGTCAGTGGGATTATTTGCTTTATTTACTGTTTCAGGTTTGAGTAAGATAGCAGTCGTCTTTGCAAGCGTTGTCTGGTAACAGATTCCTGTGAGGATAAAGCTAAGAACTCTCACTGAATCTAGGTGTGGTGGGGTTCATTTGGGCTCCCTAGCTGGGTTTTGGCAATGACCTGAGGAATCAAATTACTAATCTATGGGAAATGTTTGCTGTATTATTTCTGATGTTTGCTCGCTGCTGTTACCCCTCAGAGGAACTGGTAGTGCAGAAATGATAATGAAGAGCGTAGAGTTGCTGCCTACCCTCTCAAGCTTGCAAAACTGGTTGAGAAGTGTTTTCTTTTTTCCTCACCTATGCTCACTCCTCTGTGGGGCAAAATCTGCTTATTTAGAAACCATGTTGTCAGTCACCAGGCCTTCGAAGCTCTTCGTCTTCACCCTCCCCTTTGCCATTTGCCTTCTACAACCCGTTCAGATCAGCAGCAACGTTTGTGTGGCTGGATGTAATTACTAATCCGTTGTGTTTTCCGGAGGAGCATCTTGCTGAAAGTTTGACTTTCAGATCCAGAGTGGTCAGGCTTAAAACAATTTCTGACATTTTTACTGACGTCATTAGAGCAGGTGTACTGGCTGTATGACACGGCTTTCCTAGATTTCCCTGCAGTAGTTACCCTGGATGCTTTCCATCTCCCTCTTGCCCCCAGACTTTCCCAGGAACTAAACTATTCTTGACTTCCCCACCCATTGCACAGCAACACTTCATCCTTCACTGTTCTTCCATTACTACGTACTCACTGCCAGCCTGGATTACCCAGAAATGAGCGCTTTCCGCGTGCACATTTTCAAAATTCAGTGTTGGTCAGGTGTGGATGTTCGTCAGAGTTTTTCACTGTACTGCTGTCATTAAGTAATAGCCCTATTTCCTCAAGCTGTGCACACCCTTGCTGGCATGATTAACAATCATGGTATGCCGAGATGCAAAATAAGAAAAAGCATTTTTTTCTTGTATTTGCTTACAAGTAAAGAGAAAATCAGTAAGCAAAGGTCTGACCTCAGATACATTAGTGTGGTGCTTGCTACAGTCATGTCCCATTACTCTTGTGCATCTGAGAGTGCGCCTAAGGCCAGCTGGCCAAACAGAAGACTACAGAGGAAGAAGGGCACAACCTTGAAGTTGCTAGAGGGGGGTTAAAACCGCTGAAAAGTAAACCCAACTGTTCTTTGAAAGTATGATTGAGTGAGCAACTTTTTACAGGAATTGGTCTCCAGGAATTTAAATTTTATTAGGTCTGATCAAAAAGGCCTTTGAAAGGGAAGAACTTTCTGTTGATTTCAGTGGACTTTGATCTTGTTAGATTAAACTTAGGTGGAAGTTCAGAAATCAACAGAAAGAAACCTCTGGTGTAACATGGCATAGAACTACATAATGATTTTTCCTGTTTCTTTTAGATCACCATCTACTTCCCAGCACACCTCTGTATCGTTAATATTTTTCTCACTGGTCTGAATAATAGACATTTGTATACAATTCAATAGTTCTGTCATTTACTTCATGTTGCAAACAAATTGTATTTTGCAGAAAAATAGCTAACAGCAATACTCGTGTTAATTTTTGCTTCCAGCTTCACCTCCTACTTTTGAACTGAATCCTATGAAGAAGAAAATCCTAGCAGCTAAAGGGGGCCGTGTAATCATTGAATGCAAGCCTAAAGCTGCTCCTAAGCCAAAATTCTCATGGAGCAAAGGAACAGAATTGCTTGTAAATGGGAGCCGGTTAGTATTGACTGTTAGTGGACAGTGTGAGTCTTAAAAATGCTGCCTTATGTTTCTATTTATCCGGTAGGCTAGTTCTCACTTTTGCAGACTTCAGGGGCAGGAGAAGGTGTGATTTCAGGAAAAGAATATTCCAAAATGTTACTAGCAGTGTGGATCCAAATAGCTAGCAGGGTATCCACCTTAAACCAGTCTGTTTGGTGCTGTTCACATTTCAGAATTGAATTGTATCACAAAACTGTAAGAAAAATATTTGAATGACTACAAGTGAGTGAAAGTACACTCTCTTGCTCCAGCAATGTGAGGCATCCATCATGCCACAGTCTGTTTAAATATTTTCTGCTATAGGAGTGTTTATAAATGCAGTAGTTAGATGTGAGCTTCCAAGAGATGTTTGTACTTTGTTCTTTCACTTACTACAATTCTACCAGAAGTACTGCTTTCTAATATAAAACCTAATTTCTCTTGTTGTATTTTTTGCACTTTCAAAAGCATACGTATCTGGGATGACGGGAGCCTGGAAATTATCAATATCACAAAGCTGGATGAAGGTCGCTACACTTGTTTTGCAGAAAATAACCGAGGAAAAGCTAATAGCACTGGTGTTCTAGAAATGACAGGTAAACCTCTAAATTGCATTCATTTGTTTCAGGTAGAATCCCTTAATTCAAAATCACTAATTTTTCTTCCAATATTGCACTACATTTGCAAGCCATTTTATATCTTTTCTTTCTAATTTACTTGCTCGTTAAACAATGAATTGATGCTTTTAAAGCATATTGCTCAATAGAAACCAGGTATGTTTGCACCAATTCTGAGACTGTATCTCAATTTTCAACGTTGTTTTTACATTAAATTGACACATTTTAATGCATTCATTCAATTTGGTAGCTTAGCGCTCGGGCTAAGGTGTGATTCTGGGGCCATGACTCAAACAGAGAAGTGGGTCTCTTACTGACCTTCCTTAGTTTTTAGTTTTTATTTTCTTCTTTTTTTGGCAGGGTAAGCAAGTTTGAGAGAGCATTGCAGTTAAAGAAACATGCATTAAATTTGTGAGACAGGGGCTTATAGCCATATGATTACACTACTAAATTCCCTTCCTTTACGGGTATTAGTATTTACTGATTGAGTACTGATATCCTTCATTGTGTATTTTAAATCTGATGTCAACTAAATAAATAGCTGTAGAATACAGACAGGAAGGATGACGTTCATGAACAGCTGTGTTTATCAAGTATCACTGATGATAGAAGAGTCATTTATCAAATACATTTTTTAATGTCTGTTCCAGAAATCATACTGGATGTGACAGCTTAATCCCACAGTGTTGATGTACTAATGTAAGAATTGATCTGTATCATCAGATCATATGAAAGCATTTTTCTGGCTGATTTATACCAAATTTCTTGTACCAAATGAATTGTATGACTTTATTTTGATTAATCAGATTTGTTTAATGATTGCAGTTACTTTTTATCAGCTTCTGCAGTTTTATATGTCTTAATATTACCCCCAGGCATTTAATTATTTTGAAAGGTTATGTAAGTAAATACCCAGCCCCTTAATAGTTACATTGTACCTTTTAAAATCAGGAGGAACATTTGCATGCAAAGTTTGCACAATGAAACACTTAAACCATATGTTTAGAAAACTTATAAACTACGTATAAATAATTTTAAAATTTTGGAGAATTCTGCTCTGATTCATCTGAAAAGGAAAACCAAAAGACTAACACAACTCCCTTGCATCACAGCAGAAACAGTAGGGTCAGATGACGTATTTCAAAATTGTTATCACATTGTGGACAATGATGAGGGTTGACAAAGAATGCTTTGAAAATGGTATTCCCAAGCACATTGTGCGGCCCATAAAACTTCTCAGGCATTGCACGTGACTACAGGAAGTTAAAAAGTTGAATCTGAAGCTGACAGGCACTGCAAAGTCTGATGGTTTTTCCCACATGCTGTTTGTTCACTGCCACTGGATCGTTCTTTCAGCAGCTTCCTAGGCTAGTAGAGTACTTTATGTAAACATTTAGAAAATCATTGGTGGTAGAACGAAATGCGGAACGTAGAGGCACAGCGCTAGAATGGAGCAGGTATCCTAAGCATGTGTCCATAGCTAAGACTTTAGAGATCAGATGTTAACAGGTTGCTCCAATGCCCTATAAGATGCTCTGTTCTGCAAAAGCCAGTAGTTGTGCCATCCTCATAGTCTCCATATTAAGCAGGTTTTAGATTACTAGAGTAGGATCTGGGGGAAGATTTCCCTCCAAGGCAAATTGACAAGAGATGTTGGGTTTATTGAGGATTTTTTGCTGTACTGTGCATGGTGGGATGTAGTGTGCTCCTTGGCGCATGCTCGAACCTAGGTCTTAATTAGTAGCAATAGCTCTTTTCTTACAGCTATTGTCTTCCAGGTTTTGGTACCCTTCTCCCACTCTCGTAGTGGTGGGAAAGATATTATATGTCATGCCACAAGGAAGATACTCTCTTGCTTTTTGTTTCGTGATAATAATTGAAAGAAAAGGAACAGATCTCAGTGAACCAGTGAGTCCCTTCCAAAACAGTGTTGCTGATTTGCTGTACGAGTTTCATGCATGTACCAGGAGCTCTAGCAAGTATCATGAGATCTCTGCCTTTTTTTTGTTTCTGTAATAGTAAGAGACATTGCTGGAGGATATACAGCTTTCTCCCTTTTGTTGTATTCTTTCCTTTCCACATATAGCTATTTGCATAGTTTGTTATGCATCCATTATATTTTTTCTCAGTACATAAATTAAGATCTCAATCCCTACAATGCTCTAATGGAAATCTGACTCAGCGTGACAACCGAGCACAACTTCCCATTTGTTAAAGAGACAGGTTTTAAAACATAAGAAATATTATAATTAAAACAAGAAATGCAACACAAGTCATAAGATTCATCATCTGTCTTCTTTCTACCTGAGATATAGTCAATGAATAAAAGTAGCTTTAAATAGTCGGTAATGTGATTCAGAGACTGAAACATAACCATTTTCAAAGGGCAGCTAAGAAGAAGTTAGGCATTTCAGTTGTAAAAGGTTTCCGTTGTTCTCTTTAGTTTGCTCCTTTGAAATGTAGCTGCATGAATAACACGTAAACTAGAGTTTGAGGGAGTGGTTTAATGTATAATCAAACAGTTATGGAGCTGAGCTTACATTTGGATAAACAGTTATTTATTGGAATTTTCCATGTTTGCCGTTAACTTCACAGAAGCTACAAGGATTACTTTAGCTCCGTTGAATGTTGATGTCACCGTTGGAGAGAATGCTACCATGCAATGCATTGCATCCCATGATCCCACATTAGACCTGACATTTATTTGGTCTCTAAATGGCTTTGTAATAGATTTTGAGAAAGAGCACGAACATTATGAAAGGAATGTTATGGTAAGATACTATAGATCCTTATTTAATATGTGAAAGCCTAGTTTTCTTTATTGTGAATAGCTGTCTTTTCTATTTTACTCTTTCTGTTGTGCTGGTTCAGGTCTAGAAAGATGCAGTAGGCTAAGAACATAAAATAAAATTACAATTTAGACACCTTACAGACATGTAGACATTTGCAAGTAGATACCTGAAATCAGATATCTAAATTGACGTAAGTATTTTGGTACCTTAATTAAATCCCACTCTGATTAATAGTGAATATAGCTGGTAAGTAGGTAGCTTGATCGTAAACAAGGTGCAAATTACCTTGAAAAAGTGTGCATATGCATTCATTTTTACTTACCTGTGTTTTTCTCATCAACATTTCTGGAATTTGTCACAAGACCGGGCCAGATGGTGGGTAGGAGTCAAACAGTCTGTAAACACTGAGCAAGAAGAGTTTGTGTGAAGGCTAAACAAGTTAATACAAAGACACTTGTTTTGGCACATAGAAAGAGGAATCATAGATCTTTCGTGTTTGCCTGTATGGTTATCTTTCTACAGTGCTCTATCAGTCTTATTCAAAATTAATACCTGGAGTAGAAATCCCTTCTGGTTATGTCTAATCACACGCTAATTTACATAATATTCAACAACAACCTCAGCGTGGTTGTCCACATGTGTATATATTTATTCTGTTGTTCTGGGTTTAAATGATACAAAAATTCTCCAATTTAGATACCTTTTTTTTGTGCTCCCAAGAGGAACTGCGGATGTGGAGAGAAAAGGTGGCTAATGGTGCCTGTAGTGTCTGGGAAAGCCAGGAGCCGTGTTCAGTTTCAGCTCCTTGTTCAAAATGATGTACCATGTAAAAGTGCCTCCTGCAGAGTCTTTCTCCTAGGTTGGCAATATTATTTGATTTTCCATGGACCAAGAGATTCTTTTTCTCTCTTTCTTTTTCAATGTCTGTTTATCTCCGTGTGAGAAGATGTTTTAAGCATAACTATTCTAGTCAGATTCGGAACAAACCAGTGCTTTGTGGAGTCAGAGTCGCCTCAGCCTTCTCGTTTGCCAAGTTGTAAATGTCCCTAAGAAGTCACACTGCTCTCTTACAGTGAGAGGAAAAATCCTTGTCCAACAAGCCAGCAGAGGTACACTAAGATCAGCTGAACAACATTGAAACCCAAAGACATAAAGCCATTTCTGCAGTAAACCTCCCAAAAATCTATGTCCAAACTCAGCGGCAGGGTGCTAAGCAGTTTGCAGTGTATCTTGTGTTGCCTCAGGAATTACAAAATATGTAGATCTACGCTAGTACACTAGCATCGTTCAAAACATTTCCTGCATGTGGCTATTAAGCCACACTTGTGATAAGTTCATATTTACACTTCACTACTAATCAGTGCATAGGAGTACTTTGAAAAAGCTTGAATTGCCTCCTAATGGCATTAGTTTGTCCTTAGATAAAGGCTGGAATCAGTCTGAGTGTCACTCAAAATACGAGCTTAAAGAGTAAAGCCCCATTAAACGTATTTCTTGTAGAAGAGCAAATAAACCCACTCTGGTTTTGTCAAATTTTATTTAGTTGATTGCCTTTAGCTACCTAACAGAAGTCACACAAAGAAATTGTGTTCCGTGAAACAGAAAATCAGGCTGAAAGTATTGATGATTCAGTGATTTTGATGTGGAAGGAAGGTAAAAATGCCTTTACCAGAGGACTTCGTAATGCAAGGCTGTGTAATGCGAGAGAAAGGAACTTGAACTTTCTCCATCCGTTGGTCATACGTTGAACAAAAGGTTTTATATCATTGACATACACTTTTGGGTTTTCCTCTTAATAATAAAAATAGGAGGAAGTTGGATTTTTTCTTTTAGGGGAAATGAATTCTGAAATGTAATCCCAATTTTAGGGCACTTTCTAGCAAAGCACTTCAAGTGAACAAATCTGGGGCCAAATAAAGGCCTCAGCAAGTGTGTAAAGTGTAATTCTCTGTGAAGATTGACTTAATATTTAGGTTCCCAGCCACCTGTTTCATCTTCCAGATAGCCAGTGGTCCTGGATCTCCTGATCCCAAATTCTGATTAACTCCACAATATTTTAGACACATTATTGAAGTGCTTGATTTTAAAAACAAATTAGCCTAGCTTTGCTAGGCTAGCTTGGTCTCTACAGACCTTCTGTGGTCTGCAGAGAGAGAGAAAGAGGTGGTTCACTTCATGTGGATGTTGAATCTTGTGCTGGAAGATTTCTTCTTTCAGTAGGTTAGAGAGATGGATACAGGATGCAGAAGTAGTTGAAGAGTCACTAACTCTTAATTTACTTAAACAGGTAAAGTTAAGTAGGTTAGATCCAAACATCAATTAATTTATTTGTCAGTGTGTAACTCCATCTTCCTGAAGGATATTTCTTGGTTTGTTGTGTTCCTTTTGCACTTCATCAATACTGGTAGAAATTATTTTAGGAGGGGCAGCTTCTCGTTTTGCATTCCTAAGCCTTATTTCTGGGCTTTCAAGTGCAAAGCAAGTGCAGATAATCTCTGTTCCTTCTTCCACGGGCAGCTCAGTCTTCATCACTCAGGACAGAGGGGCCAGTAGAATTGTGTTTGAAGTCTGGAATTGTGATTTGTAGTTATTTGGCAATTCAGCACTTGAGTAACAACAACTGCAGAATTTTTAACAAATTCAACTAATCCAATGCAAAAGTTTATATAGGATGTAATTAAGAGGAATATGCACTTTCAGTATTTCTATTTCATTCGTATATTATTATATTCTCCCGTTAAGGGTTTTTTCCCTGCTTTTGTGAGCAAAGGGATTTTCTCCTGCCTACCGCTTCCGCCTCTGGCAGTTCTCAGCTCTAGTCACCGGGTGGCAGGTTTGCTCAGGCTGTCTCGGACGCAAAGGGGTGATGAGCTGCTGTGCCTTTGACAGCAGCAGCCCTCACTGCTGGGCTCTAAGCAGTGGAGTCCCATGCTGCCACCCAACCCTTCACAAACATAAAAGAAAAAAATATTCCATCATGAATATTAAAATTGCTGGATAAGTGATGCATGCTCTCTGTGCTATAATTTCCTGTTAATGAAGGATCCTCATCAGTCTTCCTGATAATATCACTATTAATTTATGTGACAATGCAGATCAATGTGCTGAAACTTGTTACAGCCACAGTATTTCAGTTCTCAAAATAATGCTAATAGTGTTGTCACATACACATAATGGAATGCTAATGAAATTCATGTAAATACCTGCATAAGTCTGTCTTTAAATGGAAGCTTTGGTATCTCCATCATTTGCTGAAGGCAAAACTAACTTGCATTACATTAATACTAAAACTAATTTATCAAAAGAACATTCGTCCGTGCTGTTTTGATTTCCTATGACAGTGATATTTAAAATGAAATATATATATTAATTGTTTAGCTTTCAAAGAGTCAAATGGAGTCTTTGAAATCTTACTATTAAGTTGATTGCTTTTGAGTTTATGTATGGTTGTTCCTCTGATTATTTGATTGAGGAACTAAACATTAACACATCTCCAGGGGGAGAACCACTTCCCTCAACCTGCTGGTCACGCTTCTTTTGGTGCAGCCCAGGAAACGGTTGGCTTTCTGTGCTGCAAACACAACAGGTCATGTTGAGCTTCTCATCAACCAACACCCCCAAGTCCTTCTCCTTTAGGGCTGCTCTCAATCCACTCATCGCCCAGCCTATATTTGTGCTTGGGATTGCCCCGACCCATGTGCAGGACCTTGCACTTGGCCTTGTTGACTTCATGAGGTTCGCACAGGCCCACCTCCCAAGTCTGTCCAGGTCCCTCTGGATGGCATCCCTCCCTCCAGCATGTCGGCCGCACCACACAGCTTGGTGTCACCAGCAAACTTGCTGAGGGTGCGCTCAATCCCACTGTCCATGTCGCTGACAAAGATGTTAAACAGCACTGGTCCCAATACTGACCCCTGAGGAACGCCACTCATTCATGCTGCTTTGTGATCATAATTTATCAAAAAAAGCATTCCATGGAGCCCCACTTGAGATGTTGAGTTCCCCTCTCCTCTGCAAAAAGAAAATAAAGCCAGCAAAACACAGAATTCCAAAATGGTAGGTGCAAAATTGGAGTGACCAAGACTATTTGTAAGAGAAACTTGCATCTTATTGCTTTATTTTTTTTAAGATAAACAATATTTTTTTAAATTGTGAGAACTTTTGGAATTCTCTTAGAATTCTTTGGATGTCAAAGATTCTTGGTTTCTATTGTGTGGTACTTGAGGTTTGTTATGAAATTTGCATCTTGCATTTAAAAAATATTGCAAAGTAGAAAGCAATCATTCTGTTCCTACCGTAAAAGGAGAAGAATCAAAGATGCATGACCTCAAACCCTCTGCTGAACTTCTCAGTCATAGGATTAAGATGATTAACGGTTTGAAGCATCTGACATGTGAGGAGAGCCCAAGGGAGCTGGGATTATGTAGTGTCCAGAAGAGAAAGCATAGGAGAATCTTGTCAACATGTATAAATACCTGGTGAAAGGGAACTAGGGAAGATGGAGCCAGACTCTTCTCATTAGCACCCGGTGAGTGGACAAGAGGTGATGGGCTGCAACTAAAACCCAGGAAATTCCAATTAAACATAAGGAAAACTTTTTCATTGTGAAGGTGGTCAGACATTGGAACAGGTTGCCTGGAGAGGCTAGGGAATCTCCATCCATCAAGTTCTTCAAAATACTTGGACTGAAGAAGTCCCTGAGCAACCCATTCCAGTCGACCGTGCTTTGAGCGGGGAGGTTGGACAAGACACATCCAGAGATCCCTTCTGACTTCAACTATTGTGTGATTCTGTGATGGTTTAACATAGCTGTGTAAAAAAAATATAGTTAAATGAAGTGTATCAAAGATGGTATTGAGTGTTGAAAGCACATGGCAGCAGTATTTTGCTCAGCCAACACATTTATATGCTGGTGCACAGTTATTTGTCTAATGGGATGTTTGAAATACGGAGTTAAGGTATTGGACCAAAGCTTGGTGCCAGTAAGAATGAGGTCATTTTAGAAATTGTATCATGGAACTTTATGCTTTGTTCTTTCTAATTTCCATCAAAATAGGAATTTTAACACTCTGAGAATTGGCTAATCATTTCATTTCAAGATTTAGGAATGATTTACCTTACCAGCAGCTTTAATGATGACATTTCTTTACAGAACTGGTAGGGAATCTTTCCCAAGGAATTCACAGGACAAGAAAAGTGTCTTTACTGATGCTGGACATGGCATAGCATTGCACCCCAGTGAAGAGCTCTCACAGAATGAGGAGCATTGTTCAAGACGGTGCTGACACACCTCAGTGTCATGACTGCTACTGAGCAGGAATTAAGACCTGCTGAATCCACAGTGTGCTTTCCAGTGTGCCAGGGACGTGGCACAAAGGCAGCCAAACATGTTCAGAACAGAACTTGGAGGGCTTGTAGCTCAAGCTCTATTCAGCTTTGAAGTCGCTTCTGAATCCAAGCTGTCTGTGTATAACTTGTTCTGGTGTCCCTGCAGCCATCATACAGATGACTTTCAATAGTGTAGACTTCCCTGTATTCTCAAAAGCTTTTTTTTCCTTATGCAAATATTATTCATCTTACTTTATCCCTCTCCAAAGTACAGAAAGCTTTGCAGTCTTCTAGGACCACATTCATAATATTCTGGAGATGGCATGGCCAGACAGTTACTTTACATTAAAGTAAATCACACATGGAAGGGCCTGTTTATTTGCTTGGACTGTAAAAGGTGGTTAGTTCAGATACCAAAATCCAGGTGTCTAAAACAGGTGAGATGAATTCTAGATTGGAGACAGCCTTTGCCAAAAAGGAGAGTTCTCCAAAATGTCTGTTTTTGTAAGCCACAGAGAGTAAGTTGGACTATAAAAATTCTGTTAGAGGAGTATAGCTTAATACCTGCTTGGTTTTTGTAAATTATCATTTGCAGTTCCTTGGCTGGACATGGTAGACAAAGGTGTTCTACTGCATGCTCCTGCTTCAACATATTACTGAGTAGACACAGTTTTATTGTCTAAGTCTCTCCTTGCACATTCCACAGTTTGCTGCTGCAGAAAAGATACAAAGATTTTAATTTTCATTTTTCTTCACTGCTTCCCCTGTTAATCCTCCTTGCAGAGTGTGGAGCCTAGCTATATGACAGGAAGTCAGTAGAAACTTCAGGAGGAGAACTGAAGAATTAGAGAAAAATGTTGAGATAAGAAAGCTCAATTACCCACTGATGAGAAGAGGCTGTGTATGGTATGGGAAGAAGCTGTGTATGGATTGGAACAAAACCTGGGAGACAGCATCACCGTGAGCTCATGCCGTACAATTTGTTGAACATATTGAGGGGGCAAGTGATTGTTCATGAAGCATGGCCGACCAAATCAGCTGAGCTACTGCTTTTTCTGAAAAAGAGTCACAGGACTCTCCAAAGGCACTGTCTCAATACATTGCTTTCGGTGCCTTGATGTATTAGGGAGACACTTTAGACATGAGTGAGTTGGAAGTCACATATTTTGGCTAGATTTGGGATAAAATTTAGAGGCTAGGGCCTAATAGTAACGTAGTGAGCATGGAATGAGGTGGATGGAGTCAGTGGTTAAGAGCAAGAAGGGGACAGAAAGCAGAAGACATAGTGCTGAGAGTGAAGCCAACGAGCAGTTAGCTCTGACAGAAGCCTTTGAGGAAACCTGTTATTAATCCACAGTGCTATTTCCAGCACAAAGAAATGTAGTCTGTTTAGAGGATCAAGATATGCCAACTTCTATGCTAAAATTAAAAAAAAAAAATACACTGCAAAATCAGTCGACTGTAATTTTATGTGCTTGTGAGGCTTCACAAGCTGCCAAAATCCATGTACCATCCCTAGGTAGCAGGAGCTGAGAAAGCCAGGTGGAAGCACTACTCGGAGAAATGTAGTTTGCAGTATATTGTGAATTTTCGTCACCAGCTGTAAAGTTGTGAGCCATGAGTGTAAGTGAACAAGTACCTAGTTTTTTTCTGCTGTTGGAAATGAAATAACAGGGCCCATTACCACAAGGATGCTGGTACAAAGCACAGTGTCCTCAGGCATTCTCAGCGGTATGCTGAATGAGAAAGAATAATGTATTTGTTGGAAATATTTCCCAGTCCACATTTCAGGGGTAGAATTAGCACTGTACTTCCTTTACATATAAATATAGTTCACTGAAGGAAGAGATTCTTCAGTGGGAATGACTCTGTCATCATTATCCTGCTGGTTTTTTTATTTGCCCGTAACTTTCATGGCAGCCATGGCTTATAAAACAAAGTAAGATAAGCTCTCCCATGAATACGATTGAGACAGTAGAGCTGCTCTGGTGGTGGTGTCCCCATGTCATCTCCGATCTCAGTATCAGGAAGACAGCTATAAGCACATTTACATTAACATTCATCAACAGCTCTTGGATTATCTGTTCTGCTTGTATCCACCACATAGCAGGTCCCCTACTGGCAGGAACAAAACAATTCAGGTGAACTCACTTAGAGTTAATAATTTTAGGTACAGGTAATAGAAAAAGATGTTTTAAATTATTGCTACCTTTGGAAAAGCTGATCTCATCACTCTGTTTACCAGCTTCTATTTCTGCCAAGTTAGTTTTATTATTACAAAGGGCTTGTTAGCTTCATACTAACGTATCTTCCTTTATTGTCTCTGAGGTCCCAACAGAAGCGGATACTGCTTTCGGTCGAAAGACTATATTCCTGTAAATGATTTTTGATCGCACAGGGGCACGTTCTGATGGCTTTCAGTAATTTAGTGCACTGGCAAAGGTGATAGTCAAAAGAGAACAGTGAATCTCAGAAATAGGTCATACAATGCTATTTTTGACATCGCTATTAAAGCGTAAATATAGGGCTCGTGATGAAAGTCTTTGCTTGAAACTTGGTAAATAGCTGAGTGGTGAACCACAGATACCCTTGGAACATCCCTGAGTACTGCTATCACTGTTTCCAGTCCATGATTCAGTTTTCTGTGAGTTAAGGAAGGCATTTTTAAACTTAGCCAAGCTGAGGTTTTTGAATTTAAACATACAGTGCGTTCATATCTAATTTGTGGACAGAATTTGCTGATGCCCATGCTCTTTATTTGCTTTGTAAGCTCGTCTTTTACCACCAAGAACTGAGGCTTCTTCTGAGGTATGGAAAGCTTCATCACCAACTGCATAAAACCTTGCTCCAGGAGAGCTTCTGAACCAACAAGATAGAATACCATGTACACAGGTTGTTGTTTTTTAAATTGTGTTACATTTTCCCATCTGTTTTTCATCATTTAGATTTTAAGACCAAGTTCCCATATGGGAAATTAATGTTAGAGCAAGTATATGGGCACATGATTAATAAATATAATAAACTATTTTAATTAGAGTGCTAAGATAGGAATTAACGAGTACTAAGACTATTAAGAATTTGTAGTCATTTGTTATTGAAGTAATAACATGATTATGAGAATTCCAAGTTTATGCAGTTTTTCTAAACCTTATTGCTTTGCCCAGCCTTTGCTTATGTTTATTTGCAGATCAAAGTGCAAGCAATGATCAGAGATTCACAGGCAGTGTGGTTCTTTCTAGGATGACATTTAGTGTTAATAAACTAGAGGTTTATACACCACAGTCAAATAGAGAACTCTTTGTCTCTTTATTAAAACCAAAACTAGTAAGAACAAAATGGAGAAAAAAAACAGGAACTGAAAAGTCAAGGAGTTTGAACTTCTGCAGCTTCTTTGTTGTAATTTTTTGGAGTGCAGAGGAGCAGGTAGCGGCCCTCTCTGCTCCCATAGAAGTACTGACACTCCCACTGATTTTTCTCCCGGAAAGCCGTTGACAGCGTTGCTTAGCCCACTATAGGCAAAAAAGGCTTACATGTGGTTAGTCAGGCAGCCAGCCAGCGTTCGCTTATGCAGTAATCCCCCACAGATTTTCAAAGGATGCTGTCCCCGAAGGCAGACTCCCTGGAGTGCTCGTGAGTAATCTGGGGGGCACCTGCACAGAAACGCCACTGTCCCAGACTCACCTCATCTCTGAAGCCTGCATGCACTTTGGCAACTTAAATTAAAAGCCCTGTAGTAATAGTCTTGAGTGAAAAGTGTGGACAAAAAAAATACATACACATGGACACAGTTTAATAATAACTAAAAGAGAAATGGTCTGAAATATATCAAGAATATTGGATTGTTCACTGATCCATCTAATCTGTTTGATCATTGCTAACAGTGCTTGTGTCACTCAAAAATTGAAAAGGTACAGTGTAACCTGCATTTCTCTCTGACTCTATGAGGCAATCAGCTGAAGTATCGCTAGCCAGAATTAAGCAGTTTCTTTCATGTGTGCTTGATTCTCCTTTTATGCAATCAACAGTTTACCTCAGTAATTTCTTAAAGATGTGAATTCTTGTGTTGGACCAAAAAACCTGGTATTAACTGATTTCAGTTTGTGCTGAAATTTTATGCCAGCAGAATTTGAAGCTGGCATACAAAATCCTCACTGGAGTTTGGAAAGGAAAAGGATAGTTTTATCTGGCTATTTTAATCTCCTCTAAATATAGACTCTAAACTGGCATTCTAGCTTCAGAACATTTGGAAAAGATTTAACTGTAATTTTTGTCCCTCTCCTTTTCAATCGGGAAACATAAACTGGATGACATAGCTTTATTTCATTTCTTCAGAATGTTTGAATGTAGAGACGCTGATGACAGCCTGTAATATTTGCGTTGGTATTGAAGGTCTTTGCTGTTCCCTAGAACCGTCTGTGATGATGACACTAGTTCTTACACCTGAATATTCAGCAATTTGGGGTTTTTATGTACCATTTTGCATCTGGATTCCTTTTGTTCCTCCATGTGAAGGTTTCAAGATTGCAGTGAGTTATCTCAGTGTTTGTTTGGGTTTTTTTTTAAATTACATTTCTGAACAATCTGCAGTGAGTTAGGAAATCTGAATGTTGCCCCTTTTGGTCTAGCGTGGTATAAATCCATCTGTTAATATTTTGTAACATTTTGACTTCCGTGAAAGCAGTCAGATATATTTTGGAGAGAACATTTGGGTTTTTTCTGAAATACCTTTACAGCTTAACACATTGTATAACCCCATGATTTAGCCTCATAATTACTTTCGGGAATAAGCTGCAGGGTAGATAAGCAAATATTTTAAGCGTGTTATTTTTAAACATTCGTATAAATATCTTTCTTAACAGAAAATCTGTTTTTCGTTCAGAATAGCTGTGGTGTATATAGTGGTCTTTCTTCTACTCCTTGTTTTGCAGGTGCACGCCTGGTTCCTCAGTGGGTTTTTTATTCAGTTTGCCTGTCTGTACAGCCACAGGTAGCAGCAGAGAGTGGACCTTATAGCCGTCTAAAACCACAGCTCTACTTTTTCCCAATAGTCTAGCACTGGTGAAGAGTGTTGAGGAAGGATTAGTGTCTGTGATGATGATAATGAGGGTCCGAACCTTGCTGAACAGTAAATTGCTTCCCTGAAGGTCCTGATGCTGTTTGCCAGGGAGCAGGGTGGGGGGTAGGCCCTGGACTGTGCCGTCTTGGAGCAGGCCCAGCGCCCCGGCAGCCCAGCCTCCCGCCGCAGGGGTTACCGTCATCGTCCTGTCCGTCACCTACATGGCTGCGCAGAACAGGAGTGTTCTGTCCTCTAAGGAGCTGTGACACGTGTTGAACGTTATTGTTTCTTCGCAGTCGCTGCATTTTAGTATCTCTTTGGTGCGTCTTCATTTCAGCTGTGATTGTAGCCTCTCTGTGATGAAAACATTCGTACTGCTTTAGGCTTGTAAAGGAAGAGCCAAACAGTATCCTGCTCTGTTAGCAGGGCTCCATAACGTGTTATCATACAAACTTGCATAAAAAAAGCAAGTAATGGTCATCTGACTGCTGTTTATGAAAAAATTCTTGACTAAATTTAGTGTTCAGATACGGGCTTCAAAAAGTAAAAGGGAGATGTTGGCTTGTAAAAAAAACGTTTACTAAGGCATCTGGCTTTTTCATGTCCGGTAAAGAGCAGCAGCTCCTCAGGAAACACAGGACACTTTCAACAGCTGTCATATAAATCAGATACTTCCTTGAGGGTGATCCGTTCTCGAAGTAAGCACTTGCTTTTTGGAAACAGCAACCACTGTATATCAGTTGGGAGGGATGTGTAGACAGGTATCATGTGGGTGTACAGGGATGTTTACCAGGTTCACTAAGTGCTATTTTTGTGGCAGATTAAATCCAACGGTGAGCTGCTCATTAAAAACGTTCAGCTGCGGCACGCAGGGAGGTACATGTGCACCGCTCAGACGATTGTGGACAACTCCTCGGCTTCAGCTGACCTTGTGGTAAGAGGTAAGGTTCTCCAGGTAAAACAGAAATGTGGCTAGTTTTCACCTAGAGAAGCAGAGTGTTTCTGGTTGTTCAGAATATGTTATTTCTCATCAAGAAATGACAGAAATCAAAATGAGAAGTGTGTGAACATGCAAAGTCCTTACAGTCTACACAGGGTACTGATTCTGTTCCAGACATTCAGAGGTCTAACTGAGCGTGTGTTTTCCTGAAAAGCAATAAATATTTTTTTATCATGGGTATTTTCCTTATGTTAAAGTAATTTTTAGACAGTTTAATTTGGTGTTCATTATTAGAAATAGATTTTAAGTATCATTTCAGTGTATCCACTGTATAACATTTTAAGAAGCCACTTCTGTTTTCTCATAAAGCTTTATGGATTAAATCATAGTGTATAATACTAGGCCTACATTGAAAGGATTCCTGGATTTCAAATGGCAAAAACCAGGACATTTGGGATTAAGATTATCACTCCATTGTTAACTGATTCATGTCTGTGAAGTGTTACTTGGGTCTCAAAACACTGCTTGCTCATACGGTTCATACCGTACAAGATCTGTTACACTGCATGGTTTCAATAGCGTGAGTTAATTCATGTCCTTTGGGCATTTTACTCTGTTTTGTACGTTCTGAAGTGCTAATGCTCTGTAATGCTGACGATTCAAAGCAGACATAATTTGTACTTGGAGCCGCATTGCTGTCATGTTTTGGCCCACGTTCCACGTATACCGTAGAGCTGTATAGCAGCTGATGTATAGCTTGTGCCCCAGTTATGATTTTCTGTCATCTGAGCATGTTGTGGACTTGAATATTTCTGTATTTATTTTTTGCTGGGTATTAACAGGCAGTGAATGTCATCAGTCGGGGATGAAATGCCAAAGCAAGTATGATAAGTGGTGAAACTGCAGAATACATCTGCAAAGAAGAAGAGAAGGGTCTGTTCATGTGCCTTAGTATTATGTAAGCAATTCCTTTTAAAGGTAAAAAGAGAGACGGGGTGCCTTGTCAAGCTTCTGGTTCTCCTTCCAACTCAGTAATTATAATTAGAATCATTGCTCTGAGGTTATGTTGTGGAAGAAATTAGCATTCATTTTATGCTCAACATTTGGATTTTAATATTATGAACACAGTTCTGCTTAGTGCTGAGTGATTCTCACTACCATTTTTGTCAGTGGAAGACTCAGCATCTTACGTGGGCAAGGTTAAATATCTGATTAAATGTGACAAAGGTGACATTATAGTTTCACTGCATTGATAGGAAGAGGTAACAGCACGATATGAAAACACAGAGCTAGGTTCCAGAGCATCTCCTCAATGAAGCAGTAAAGGATAGCCACTGTTCATGCAGGCATGTGAAGATACTTTGTCTGTCCACAAAACTGTTTAACAGCTCATATGGGTTGTCCTGTGATCTTAGAGTATTAAAATGGTTGTTGTGTTCAGGAGAATTGCTGGTAATATTAGTACCCTGAAGACTGTCAGGCCCCCGAGTGCACCAACAGGCCTTAATGGCCCTGACCAGCCTCACCCAGGACACCCACCCATGCAGCTGCCCGTAGGCCCAGGAGCCCTGTTAAGCTCAGCCCTGGACCTTCAGCCCTGACTGGAGCTATGTTACAGACATGCCTGCTTCCAGCTCTGTCTCTGGGCCTGTCTCCTGGGGGGGCTTCAGACCTATGCTGTAGGTAGCTTGTCTGAATGGACTGCTTGGATATATGCAGTAGTTTGTCACCTGGATGCACGTGATTCATTGCTTGCAGTACCTAGGACTGCCATATCAGTACCCGGCTCTGCCTGCTATGTTAAGCCCTGCGGGACGGTGCCCCATTGTTGAAGGAACTGCCAGCCCTGGGGTCACTCGTGGGTCCTGGCTCAGCTTTCCTGAGAGAGCAGCTGGCCCTTGGTGTTGCCTGACCCATGCCGTTTTCAGAAACTTTGATAATGAGGTGAGAAGCTGTGAGAGGGATCTCCTAAAGAAGGAAGGAAAGAAAGATCTTGGGACCGATGAACTTTTCCATACCTTCCAGCTTGAGGGCTTCTGAAGCAAACAGTCTTGCAGGAGAACGGGTCTCTCAGGCCTTACGTACCCCGAGTCGTTAGAGCTGGGTTAGCAAATATGCAGGTTACCAGGGCGGAGAGTTGACTAACAACCTTCATATTAAAAATCGGCTCTTAGCCACAGCTTCTGCTTTGTGCATCCTCTCTGAAGACTGATAGGTTGTTTTCACATGCAGTGATGTATTTAGTCCTTACCTTGACAGGGAGGTCCAAGGACAGCTTATTAGTAGATTAGTTTTCAATGCCAAGATTTGAATTTTAATAGAAGTTGGTTAGGAGCAATCCAGTAGTCAACCGATGTACATTTTTCCAAGGATACTAAATGGGAACTGTTCTTGGATCTTAGGAGAAGAAACAACCAGGAATTTGATCATCAAAGTCATAGGCCAGAGCCTAAAAGATTGTGTAGAGTGGTCATGCTTACTTCTTTTTAAACAGTGGCATATATATTCTTTAAGGAACCGGTCTAAATTTGAATACTTTTGGGGTCAGGAATGAAATTGCTTGCTCGTTAGAAGGATAAATTAATTGAAATTGGGGAACAACGATACATGGTAGTATATTTGTTTGATTCAGTTAATTTCATTTGTTTCTTTTTGCTCGGATTTATGGAGAAGATAAAGAGCTCAAGAGCTGAAGATGCATTTGGCACACTGTGTTTAGATCTGATGTAGAAATCTCATTCCATTCTTTTTGCTGAGTTGTTTTTGTTTTGGTTTTCTGTGGTTTCTCTGTAAATACTGCATAAAACATATCCTGTTATTTCTTGTTGGTTTTTTTAATATGCTCTGGGACTTGTTCAATCAGATTGTTGGATAATTACCTGAATCATGTTGGCATATTATTATCTCTGAATGTGGAATCAGAAAATACTTCTCAATAGTTCTAATGCATCATCTCTGGTTTTACACACCAGTTAACATATATCACATAACTGTGTATCACAGAAAACAGAAGCATAATAACAAAACCAGAATAGTCAATATGAAAAGAATGATCTGAAAATATCTATAGGCCAAGTTCGTAAGTAGGTACTAAGCTTTGGGTTACAGAATTGCTGCAAGTTTGAGGGGTTTTAGCACAGCTTACTGAACATTGTGGTGTCTTTTACAGATGAAGATTCCTATACTCACGTATGTATGTGCCTGCATCATTCTTTTCTTAGCTTTCTAGTCTACAAAAAAATAGCCTGTGCCTGCTGATCTGCACATTTTTAGCCTCATCTTCTGGGGACCAAGGCGCAGCACAGCAACAATAAAATTTACCCACACAAAGTAGAGGTGTGGGAGTAGCAGTAATTAGAAGAAAATTTTTAAAATTTAAAAAATGCATTTAGAAAAATGAGAGTATTCACTTCAGCAGTTTTAGTCTGTTATTATTGTTCAGAATAAACCAGATGAGGTTTGGTGAAGAGGTGTAATACCATTTATTAGGTTTAGCGATATACCTGGAAAAAACAGGCAAGTTTTGGGAACAGAGGCCTATCTCTTCAGATCTGAAGTACAACTAAAAACCTTAAAGCCAAATATGGATTGAGAATAATTGCTGTCATTTTAACATAGCTATTTTAATTAGTTGGTTTGAGCACAAATAATACTTAATACGTGAAAAGCATGGAAGTGAGACTGTGAACTAGTTTAGGACAAGCAACTTCGACCTGTAATGATTTAGCTGGGTGTTGGGAACGTAGTAATGTGCTATCAAGCCAACACCTGTATTTAGTTTATGACTTTTTACATTCACTAGGGCTATGAATTTTGAAATTAATCTTTGCAAGTATCTATCTTTTGAAGAAAAAGAAAATACTCCTTAGAAATTGTTTTATAGGTCCTTCTTGATGATCAAGACTGAAAGGACAGATGTGGAATGGTTGTTTTGTGAAAAATGTTTTCCCTTTGACAGCTTAGTGCTTCTGTTCCTTGGCGGTGGTCTTTGTGGGGTTATTCTGGTGCACAGATGTTGTTCGATTTCACCCCTGTAGTTCACAAGACTGCTTTTAGTTCAGTGAGTGTAGTGGATTCCACATTTTGGCATGGATTTTTGAAATTCTTGTGGGAAGGCTATTGTTGAACTGTAGAGAAACGTTGCCTAGTTCTGCTTTCACTCAAGTTATATTAGTCTGTAGGAAGTTTGAATGTGATGGTGGGTTTACCACATTGGGTAAATATGAAGGCCAAGAGAAATGTGAAGAGGTCTATAGAAATATCTTTCAAGGTATGATTTTTCTCCAGTGAAAGTTACAATATTTTCCATTTAAATTGTAGTCAAGGCAAATATGGCACAAGCAGAAGCGTAGATTAAAGGTGAGCCACCAATAAGGTCATGTTTCGGTGGAATTTAGGAAGGAAGATTATGTGTATTTTTTCTGACTCTTGAGTTCACTGTCGTGTGAAAGAAAGAGCAGCAACAGTTTCAAAGTATCTTTTTTTCACTTAAGAAAATCTCAATATTATTTCTTGTGCAGGAGTCATGGAAGTTTCATTTGGTAGCTGTTAGATACAAGAGTGCTTATCCTCTGAATCACTCTGTAGAGTATTAAAATGTATATATACATTTTCAATCTGTTCTTATGTAGAAAGTGAGATTCAAAAGCCTTTATCTGATAAATACAAGTAGGAAAGTTAATGAACTCTCATTTTCAGAATATTTAATTTGTGAATTGAACTAGCAATTTTTTTTCTCAGGCCCTCCAGGCCCTCCCGGAGGTATAAGAGTAGAAGAAATTAGAGACACTGCTGTAGCACTCACCTGGAGTCGTGGAACAGACAATCATAGCCCTATTTCTAAATACACTATCCAGTCAAAAACCTTTCTATCTGAAGAGTGGAAAGATGCCAAAACAGGTAAGAGTAACGCCAGAAGTAATAAAGGCAATAGGTTTTAAAGTGTTTGATTGGGAGAAAGCTTGGCTAATCAGAAGACGGTCACAATAGAAGGAAACTAGGGGCACTGTTAGTGTCTGCTACAGGGTTTGGGAGCAGATGCCGTCCTGTCAGTGTGTTGTCAACAGGTTTGTCCCCAGCACTTGGAGGGCCTGAACTGAATATCAAGAAATACAGAAAAGAACAGGCCAGAGTTTTTACCTGTTGTTTGCCTCTTGTTGATTGAAACATTCCACATCAACTACTAGAATCATAAAAATGTATTTACAGGTTAATTTGGATGACAGAGGGGTGTCTTAATTTCTGTATTTGTCATGCAGAAAGTTGGTGAAAATTGTCTGCTTTTTCCTGGGAGTAGACCTAAGTTCCAGTTGCCTTAAAACTGGCACCCCTTGAGAAAACATAGCTAAGATTATCCTTCTAACCACTGGATGTCATCATTGTGTCACATAATTGCAGCTGAGGAGGCACCTACCTGAACACAGGGCATACTAATGTATATTTCTTTGCAGGATTTAACAGAAATGCATAAATCATGAAAATATTTTGAAACTACTAGTATCTTTGAATGCTTTATGAAGGATAGCATTGCCACAAGCTATACAGTATTGTCCTATCAATATGGTTCATTATGCCACAGTAATAAATTACAACTTCAGTGCTTTTCTGTGGAATTAGAGCATCACATACTCAGCATTTGTAAATACTAAGAATATTAATAGTTTCAGCTATTGTCTTTCATTTAAGTTGTCCTTTGAAACTACAGAGATAGATGTCTAAGAAATACACTTTGACATATTGACCTGAAGGTCTCTGTTACATTTTTAGAGTAAAAAGTTAAAAATACTAGGCCTACTGCCTTAAATCATGTTTCTGTTCTAGAATATGTAGTATATGTAGCTCTACTGTATATAATTACCTTCAGCAGCCAGGACTAGTATACGACTTACGTTAAAGTAGCTTGGAAAATAAAACTAGAAGGTTCCCCAGTCCCTTCCCATCTCTTATATCTTGTTTAATATTTTCTGTAGAATTGAATTCTTTGAACTTTAAAAAAAAAATTAATGTAGAATTTAGAGCTGTTCAAATAATTGATAATTTGCTTCAGTAACAATATATGCAGAAGGGAGGATCCTTTTAGACCAGTCTCCACTTTTTTCAGGATAAATTATATTTTATTTCCTATTAATTTTTTTTCTTTTTAATTAAAAAAAAAGGGAATTGGGAAGAAAGGAGGTTATAGGAAGAATTTATAAACAGCGGGTGGCAGCTCTGATACTGCTTCCTTTTGTGCTGTCTGTTACTGGAACTAGAAATGTGTGTAGGAGATAAAAGCGTTGGATGCAGATCTTCACTCTGTCTGGTTCAGAGCAGATGCTTGAACCCATTTCTCTCACTTCTCAGGAAGATTCCCTATTTGCAGTGTTATAGGCGTGATGGGATGCGCTTCTCTGCATCTCTGAAGTTCTTCTGCTTCACAGAATTAATGAGAGTCATTGAGACATGCAGTCAGACTTGGAGTCTTATCCTGTAGCATGTTGAGTGAGATTCACATCTTGAGTGGGGCAGGGAGGAATCTAGATTGTGAAATTCCTTTTTTAAGAAGCTAGCAGGAAGATACTTATTTCTGAAAAGCTAAAATGAACTGTTCCAGTGTTTTCAGTATCATTGCTTTTTCATTTGAACCACACTGGGTAATTTTGAATAATACATGATTCCCTCAAAAAATAGGTAAAATCACCATAGTAACCATCAGTGGCACCACTGCAAGCTCTTAATTTCTGGGCTCCTCCCAGTTTGGCTCCGTGTTCACTTTCATATGAAAGAAGCGTGATGAACAGTCCAAATTGATCTCTCATCGGTGCTTAGACTATCATTTAATGCTGCTAATTTTCAATGCGTGGAACAAAAAAACATACTTTGGCATTGCGCTTTGGAAATATTGTTGTTATTATTGCTACTACCATTATTCCCAAACCAAATCATTCATCTGAGGTTGCATAATATCGAGCGTGTTTTATGAAAGAAGTGTTTTCTACTTCACCATATGGAGCTGTGTATGAATGGGTTATGGAATAAGTTGTTTACATTTATGTTGCTCTTTCCAATAAAGGGGATCAGATTCTTATCGTGTTGAGTATTCTTAATTATTCTGGGAATATGTGGCAGAGTAAGATTAAATGAAGAGTTTGAAAGTAGCCCAGGAAAAGGAATGCCAAATTTATATCATGGCTTGGATGCAATAGGAGATTTGCAATGGCTCTACTGACTGGACAGAAAAATAAATTGAGTGACAGTGAGGGAGGGTGGTGGGCAGGTGAAAAGAAAATGGAAAGTGTTTCTCTTTCTCCTTCAGGGCCTCACTTTGGAATGGAAAATTTAGTGATTGTTAGGTAGAGGAAAGTTGTGTCACCATCCAGTGCTTACACTGCCGTGCCTGGGGTTTTTTGCAACCATTGCATTCGTACTTTCATTCCAAATGAGCTGCCTTTCCAGTGCAGAATATCTCATTTCTCATCTCCTTCGGAACCCAAGACTCTAACTCGACAAACAGCTCTTGGCCCACGCAATAAATGAAAATCCTCTGTCTTTCGCTAACTGCAGACAGCTATAGAAACAACCCCTATTGTCTGTGAATTGTAGACAGACAGTCATGAGTTACGCATTTTACTTATGGTAAAGCAGCTCATTCTTATGACAGTAGTAAGTCTTTTCACAGGAATTACAAGAACACTTACCCTTGTTGGATCAGAACTAGATAGCCAATTGTATCATGCTTTCTAATAAGGTGCACCAAAATATGACCACATTTTATAAACCACTCTATCAATTGATCGAACCCTCCATTTGCACATGTCTAGCCCTTGTCTATATTTTTATTTTACTGTTTTGGCATTCCAGATTTTTCATTGCATTTGTCTGTAGGCAAAATGAAATTCTACAACTGCAGTATGTAATTAGTAAGGATACCTCATAACTACATGTACTTCTTTTGCTAGTTCACACCCAGCTAAAACTTACAAGTCTATAAGGGTTTATCCAAGATAGAGTCGTAGTTTCCAAATTCCCAGTCACTGCCGTGAGTACTCCTTGTAAAATGTGGTATTCCTAATGTACAACATCAACTTTCCTTCACTCGGCTATGTGTGGTTGCAGAATAGTGGTAGTTTTGCCGAAATCAACCACGTTGTTGGCTGACTGTATTGTAACAATGCCGTTTTCTAAAGCAATTTCTTATTTATTTTAGAACCATCAGATATTGAAGGAAATATGGAATCTGCTACAGTGATTGATTTAATTCCATGGATGGAATATGAGTTCCGGATAATAGCAACAAACACTTTGGGGACAGGAGAACCTAGTATGCCATCACAGAGAATTAGAACTGAAGGCGCTCGTACGTAAACAGGAAATGTCAAGTTTTTTAATGTGCTTCTAAATTTTCATATTTTTATTAATTCATGTTATAATTTTGGGTTTTATTTGAAAAAAGCACTTTATAAGATGCAAGTCTAGAGAATATCTTTTCAGCCACACACTACAGTGGATTTTAGTAAGCAAATACAAGACTGTCCAGATGTGATAGCATCAAAGCAGACAGGAAAGAAACATCGTGATACAAAAGGCAAATTTGCCTCCCGTGCTGAAACAGAATCATACTGTATCTTTCAGAGATCTCCCACTGTATCTATCAGTCAGGTTGTGTGTGTATGAATGCATGCACATGCTTGGGACCAGGGTACAGGAGTTAGGAAAAAACGTGCATGTGTTTAACAACGAAAAGGTCCATTTGCTGTTTGGTTTGTATTCTAACTGAAGAATACATGACAGGATGTCTGTTACACTGGATAATGCCATTTTTCTGTGATTGAAGGTTTGGTCTCGTGTCTTCTTATTCCATGTCAAAGATGTGACATTATCCGACAAAACATACGCCCTTATCAGTCTAATTGCTCGCTGTTAAAACCTCAGAGCATATTTAAGGATATCCTTTAGGCTCAGCCGTGTCCTTTTTAAAATTAATTCTCCAGAATGAGGAATTAGATGTTATTATTCAAGATAATACATTCTGGTTTGACTGTACAAAGGAGGTAACAGGAGTGCTCTAGGAGCAAAAAGACTGTGTCCAACAAAGCCTGCATATACCACTATATCCTCCTTAACACATATTAGCACCCATGTGCAACCTAGATACATTTCCAATTGTTGTCCCACTAAAAATGAAAAACCAAAGTGTGAAAATTGATTTTTGCAATTGTACCTGCTAGCTCATTGCTTTGATTAGATAGTATCTTCAAAATAAAATGTATTTGCATTGCGAATTTCAAAACATTTATTAAAAAAGACCCACTTTTGGTCCATTAAAAATTTTGTTGCTTAGGGAGAAAGGAAATACAGATCGGTTAAATTAATCTGGACAGAGAAGGAAAAGCCAGAGAACTTTAGTACTAAAGTAAAAGGAAATTACTGCCTATAAAATTGACTATTAGCATCATATGTTTTATGACTCAACAGCTGTATTTGAACTCCCAAGAATCTGAATGAGAAATCTACACATGCTTCTTGGAGTGCCTGGTGCACAATAGACGGTTTTGAAATGTCAGAGAAGAGACAGAAAGGGAGGGGAAAGAATGCTCACGGGTGGAACAGTGATAGGGTCCTGCAGTTTGCAGTGTGCCGTGTTCACGGTATTTGTTGTAGCCTCCCAATAAATGGCATATCCTTCAGTTTTGCAGCAGGACGCAATGCTTTTGCAAGAGGTAGTCTGTTTAGTCTCTTGTCTGATTCGCCATGCACAGCACCGTTGTCATCTCTGGCAGACTGTGAGACATTTTTGATGAAACAAAGCAAAATGGTTAATGTAGTCTTCCTAGGCATCAGTCAGCGCTTCTCGCCATGCCAAAATAGGGTATAAATCAGTAACAGTTTCCAGATGCACTTCTGTGCCCAAGTGCATTTCCTGCTAGGAGGTGGAATTTGTTATGAGCAGCAACAATAGGATTTGGGTCGCACTGTCAACTTCCAGGGTACTACAGAACCAGTACTGCGTGTACATTTTTCATGTAAATCTGAAGAAGGTAAATATTTTATTACACAGACAACAACCCATGTCCACACATTGTGGTTATTTTTAACATCTGTTGTGTGTTAAACAGCAACAAACAGTGCTGCGTCTTTGTTGTGCTGTATGAATGACAAATAATATCTGTTAAACTCAAATGTTATCAGTGTCTTTTTCAGTTTTGAAGTCTCTCTTCTTGTAGATAACTAATTTCAGTAACATTTTTATTAGCATGCTGAGAATGTGTGCTATGATTTTTCTTTTTAATGAAAGCTGCTTGCTTCATCAATAACACATTTCACAGTGATTTCTTGAAATTCAGTGGATCAAAGTCTGCTTTTATGTATTTTAGCTTCTGGATGCATTAGGGTAATTGTCTAACTATAGCTGTCTGAATTAGTAACCTGGTCTTAATGGAGAGAGAAATGTGAGTTTAATGGTTGACAGAATGAGGGAGATTCTCTTGAAAAAGGTGATTATTTGTAAGACATAAGACAGTCTTTTTCCTCTTCTCTGGCAGCCTATGTATCTTCTTTGACTACTGAAGCATTCTAGCAAACCTCTGCTTCTAACTTAGCACTGAAGTTATATGCTTCTAATAGACAGTGTGACTACTGTGTATTTCAGTAATAACAAGGTCAAGTAATAAGTTCAAGCTTCCTCTCGAATTGTCATGGTATGTATGTTTGGTCTCGCTCTCCACTAATTTGTCTTCTGGAAGGCCAGAAATAAATACGCAAACCATGCACTGAATGCTGATTTTAATTTCAAATCATAGAATCATAGCATTGCTTAGAGTGGAAAAGACCTGTAAGATCATCTAGTCCAATCATTTAACCTAGCACTGACAAGTCCCCCACTAAACCACGTCCCTA
>JAVKLA010000005.1:32106882-32133550 GCA_034782735.1 Sagittarius serpentarius
CAGCCGGCTGTCAATCAACACCCCCAGGTCCCTCTCTGCTGAGCAGCTTTCCAGCCACTCCTCCCCAGGCCTGTAGCGTTGATGGGGATTTTTGTGGCCAAAGTGCAGAACCCCGCATTTGGGCTTATTGAAACTCATATAGTTAGTCTTGTCCCATCGATCTGGTCTGTCCATATCTCTCTGCAGAGCCTCGCTACCCTCAAGCAGATCAATACTTTCACCCAGCTTGATGTCGTCTGCAAACTTACTGAGGGTGCACTCCGTGCCCTCATCCAGATCATTGATAAAGATGTTAATCAGGACCGGTCCCAATACTGAGCCCTGGGAAACACCACTCGTGACCAGCCGCCAACTGGAATTAACTCCATTTACCACCGCTCTCTGGGCCCGGCCTTCCAGCCAGATTTTAACCCAGCAAAGAGTGTATTGATCTAAGCCATGAGCAGCCAGTACATATTTTTATCCTTTCTGGAAACATTAATTCTTCTCTGCTTTGTGTTTCTCCTCAGCTGACCCTCAGAGAGGGCTTCAGCAAACATCTTAATTAGTGGGGCAGCACTTAGGAATTATCCCCTTACTATCTTGTGACATTCACTGATTAGTGGAGAAAATGCCTGATCACATAAGAACTTTTAACACAAAGAACACGTTCACGTAGATAGGGCATGTGGTTAATGCATGGTCACCTGGGGCATATTTAATGCACTATAAGTAGGCCATCATTTCCTAAATTTTCAGTGATACTTTGTGCGTCCTTAGTATTGAGTGACAGCAAATAACTACACGAGCACCATAGAGGATAGCAGTAGAATCATCATACATAGTCCAAAGAGTCTTACAGAAATGACAATACAGGACTGATTTGTGATGGAGTCCTTGAGAGTATCCTGCTTTACCACTCAGCTGTGCACTAATGATAGATCAACAGATTTTATTTCTTTACACAGAGTATCAGTGTAAAATGCAATTAGGAAATTACTAAGTGCTATGCCAGCTTTGCTTCTGAACATCTACCCATTCTGAACATGCCAATCAAGAAGACATGCCACTAATCTAGAATAGGATTAGGGTGCCAGTGCTTCAAAGATATATCCATGGGTTTAACATTACACATTGTGAGTAAATATATTGAAGAAGATGGAAGTAAGCACAGTCTGTTAAGGTAAATACATGTGCAAGTCCTCGGTGCTTGAGCCCTTGTCATACCACGTCTGAGGAAGCACAAGAACAACACACGGTGCTTCTCTTAAAACCTATGAGGAGTGTTGCGTTTCTGAATATTCAATTAAATATTTGTAGAGAATATGGCTGAAAAGAAGAATGATTGCTAGCTATGGTTAGAACTGGCACGTTTCCTGAAGCAGTAGCTATACATTAGTCTTGGCAAGACCACAGACTCTCACAGCTATTACAGACTATCATTATTTTAATTGTGTGTGCCACGTGTGCTCATTGGCTCTGCTGGTAAAAAGAAAAGTAAATAGTGGTATTTTTACTGACTGCATACTTTGTAGTCATTTTTCTTGTCTCTTCTATTTTTCTAGCTCCTAATGTGGCTCCTTCTGATGTCGGAGGAGGGGGAGGAAGCAATCGAGAGCTGACAATAACATGGATGGTAGGTATTGCACTGAGAGGCACGAAACATATACTTCCTTGTGTCTGATCTGCTCCTCCTGAAACCCATGGGTGGTTTGTCACTGGCTCCTGCGAGAGCAGGATTTGTACACAGTATATACTGGTTTTCAGACTTTTCTCATAAAAATATGCAAAAAGGAATGAGGAAGACAGTATTTTAGATGTTTATGTATTAGACATTTCTAAGATATGATCTAAAACATTCTCTGAGTATGTTTCAAAGAGATTGAAACATGTACTGGCTATGATAATGCATTGGTGTAACTGCATTTGAAAATTCTGCATATTGTATCTTTGAGCCTTTTTTTGTTACAATCTGAATAGCATGCAGATATGATTACTACAGCTAAAACTATAACATCTTAATTATTACTTTAATGTGCTGTGCACAGATTTACAGGCTTTATAAAAAAAAGGAAAATACATTGCCAGTCTATAAACTAGCCTGTCATAATTATTAATGGGAGTTTTAAGGAAATTCTTGTGTATTGACATTTTATAAGTTTTATGCTAATATGACTGGTAACACAAAACAATGTTGCCTTATACCACAATTTAGCCATTCTTTGACATCCGTGTGCTGATGTTGTTGTTCTTTTCCTCCAAGCCATTAATTTTTCTGTAATGATTATGTATTGAGCAAAATAAAGAAAGGAGAAAGGGACAGAGATAAAATGTTAATCACAAAAATAATGGAATGAGAAGTTCAAAAAATTACTGTGTTATCAAAAAAGCTTTTCAGTAAGCAAAGTCTTTTTAAAATTTCATCTCTCTCATGTATTCAGTCCATGATATTTTGTCTTTAAAAAGTCTTGTATATATAGCTATATTTATAAATGCTGTTTTCATTCTGGTATTGAAGCCATGTTTTTTAAAATTTACCTATACTGTGGGGAAAAAAATGCTTCTGAAAACAGGGAAGAAGGGAAAAGAGAGAAGAAGATAGGAAGAAAGGGAAACCTGGAACAAGAGAGGATAAAAATTTATAAGTTGGTGTGTAGGCAAAAGTTGCGTGGAAGAGAGAGTTGAAATCTTCTGAAGGGTATTTGGGAAAGCTAGGGAGGAGAAATAAAGCAAAATAAAGCCTATCTGATTCATGTCAGAGCCTATCAGTATCCAGCAAAAACAGAGTTACAGAAGCGCTGCCTCTGGCAAAGAAAGATGATTAAATGTTATGCTTGAAGAAATTACCAAGTTTATCTTGGTAATGACCTCTCTGCTCACCTTCATAAGGCCACGAGGCACATACGGCACATTACACCATTTTTGTCTTTTGGGGAATAGTCTGTTTCAGATGGAGCAGTTTCTTTACCTGCTGCTTTTTCTTGTGGGAAGTAATATGAAGATGACATAATTCCAACAGCAGCTTTGTGATTGTATAGGGATCCTCCTTATGAATATACACTTTTTAATCCATATGCATATTTCCTTCTTTTTGTATTTAAGGTTGATCATACCACTTTGGAAAAGTTCTGAATTATGACACACAAGCAGTCAGCCATATATTTGGGCTAACACATTTGGGCTTTCCTGGTTTGGTTTGGTTTGGTTTTAGTTTGATTCAAAATATTTATTCAGTCTTCCTAAGTATTTTAGCAATGAATTTACCTAAAGAAAAAATTTCTGAGTTTCTGAAAAAGGAAGATCTACATTTCTGTTAAAATATATTGAAAAGGTTATTTCTTAGTTTCACGAACAACAGGTTAGGAAGTAGGCATATCCTAATAGGTTTGATTCTGATCTTTATTTTTAAAAAGCAAAAGTCAGATAAGAACACATGCAATGGACAGTTGCACAAGACCTAGATTATTTTTATTTTTTCACGTTGCTGTCTTATAAAAACTTCAACAAACTACAGAGCTACTTCTTGCATTGCATGTAAAGACCCATACTCGTGGTGTTTTCAATACAGTGAAAACTGGGCTCTGACCAAATTAAAGAAACAAAATTATAACCAGGAGAATAGTGACTAATGCAAGATCTGAAGTACAAGATCATTTCAGTCTTTCCTATACGCCCAAGCAGATTTATAATCCAATTATTTCTCTTACCTAATGTCATGCTTTTTACATCTGTTCTGTAATGAGTAGCTCATTTAGTCAGACAAATTAAGCATGGTTTCAAATATTTACTTCCCAAGAGTCTTCCACTACTATGTCTAGCAAGTGTCTTTGAGTAGAGGCATTAGATTTACAGAGCCTGTCTGACAGACAGCAATATATCTATCTGTAAGGCTAAGATAAAGGTGTATATTGATTCCCCAAAATGTGCTGACATTTGCATACACTACTCAAAGTAGTCCTTAATTAAGAAGAGAAGAACAAAATGTATGGCAGGTTCACATGTTGCTGCCAACCCCCTTTCAGCTTTTGTTATGATTCATAAGCCCAGGTTGAATGAGACAGCCAGAGATGCAATCAAAGCTCTTCTGAGTCTTGTTTTGAAGGAAGAACTGAGAAAGAGAGTTAGGAGTGGCAGGCCCATTCTTCCTCATTTTTCACCATTTGTTTTTCCCTCTTCCATTTTGTTTTTCAAAGTTTTTAGTGGATGCTACAAACTATTGAGCTACTTATATCTACTTGTTATGTGCAGCCATTGGAGGGCAAGCTGCTTTCGACATTTTATTTAAGACTTTCCAGAATATAATTTTTAAATGCCAGTCCTGGCTTTCTAAAGTTTTCTCTGGCTGAAAATCGTTCTGAGACTAGGGCTGCATCCAGGCTGCTTATGTTGGCATATGAGATATGATTCTGGTTTATTTTAAGCGGCTACATACAGCGATAGATTCAGAAGACAAGCTATAGAAGGTGACCCAGTCTGTGAAATCTTCTACTTTTTGAATTGCAAGGTTGCCTATGAATCTAAACTTGGGTACATGAAGGTACGTTAGCTGTTCTGGGAAACTAGGTATCCAGTTTTCACCTGATGTCTAGTCAGACCTCAGGTAGAAAACAAGCTAAGACATGAGTTATACCTTGTCCAGTAGGTACACTCAGAATATGCCTGACACACAAAGAAACAAGCACATGAAATAGATTATATCGTTTTTGGCTTTTGGGGTTTTTTTTGTAGCTGATTTATAGTTAGAGTCTTTGCCTGGTGGCTTGTCGTTAGCGTCACAACTAGAGACCAAATATCCATCTCCTTTTTGGCATGAGGGGTTTCTCGAATGTTATCTGTTGGCAGTCATCTTAATTACCAATTATACTTGAGTCATTCATGTGTTCTCAGAAGTCATGTAGTAGGTAGATAGTTATCTTTCCACTTTCTAAAGCTCCATTATAATCCAGATTTAACATGCATCAGCATTTCACTGTGTTCCCCAGAAAAGCCAAAGAAGTTATGTGTGTAGGGACCAGCAGTCAGCTGCATCAGTCCGTTGTCTTCTGCAACATGGAGTCATGGTTAGAGTACCCACCCAGGAAGCAAGAGGCACTCGGTCCAGAAGATTGTCCATACATATCCCATGTTCTAGAAGGGTCCCCTAACCCCAGTCGTGGTGTGCCGAGGCCACTTGCCAGCATTGGATTGAACTGAGCCACTGTTCTGCTAGAGATGCAGTTAAGTATGGGGAAAAAAGAACAGCAAGCCAGAGGAAACCTACTGGTTACTGAACTCTGCAGATGGTAAATCCTGTTGGATTCTGGGCCTTATTCCCACAGCTGGTGTTTGCTTATATCCAGTGATGGCCCCATGCTGAAGCACTGGTGTCTAGGAAGCTTCATCTAGAACCAGCTTTCTGTCCTCAACCAGCTGAAGGCTGCTTGCTTTTAGTACTGCTGTATTGTTATTCTTGTCTTTAGCGCTGATTTTGCAGAGCGGTGAAACTTTACAGCAGCGACAGAGAAAACAGAATACAATGGGATCTGATAGCTGGTACACCTGGGACAGGGGTCAGTTAACCTTAAGCTGAGTAAGGTTAGAAGTCCCAGCCTTTTGTCTGATTCTGCACATTTTTCTTGGAAGCTTTGTCATAAAGAAAAGATGTTCTGTCATTGTTCATATGTCCTTATCAGACATTTTTCAAATTTTGCGTTCCGGTGTCTGTGTGTGCCTTAATTTTTTTCTTGTGGTATTATGTATACTAGAATTCTAATCCATGTGTTATGTTTCTGAAGCCAAAACTTAAATGTTTCTATTGTTCCAAAAATTCAGTAAGTTTTCACCAGAATTTGCTTTCTCAGAGAATCTTTGGAGTTTCGTTCTAGCCTCAAGCAAATATGAACATCAAAATTGGTGAGCTAGGGTTTTGGTTTTTTTCACTTGTTCCACTGTTAACATCTAAGTTTCATAAATCTTTGCTCAGAGTATCTCCACACATATTGGCTGAAGTCCTACAGTAGCGGGCAAGCACCTAAGGAGAATAATTACTCTCTGTTGCACTGCTCCAGGACCTTTGCCTCAAGATAAGATATTTCATCTCTGTGAGATTTACAGTATGGTAACAGGTGATGCAGGAAGTTTATTTTCAAAGGATGCTTCTGGTCAGCCTTCAGATGTACTGATGAATGACATGATTTTGGCCTGTTGGGTGCACTGTCTAATAGTTGTTGTAAAGGCTCAGTGGACTGAGGAGGGATCACTGAATGTAGAGCTTTGGTAAATGAAGCAAAATTCATTATAGCAGATTGTCTTCTGAAATTTTTTATTTTCCAGTATTCCTAGGTATAGGAAATGCAGCTATAGTTTTAAGAAATATTTTGGATAGGTGCCTTTAATGCTCATGCTGAAAGTGGGAGTCATTTCACTTAAACTTTTACCAGTTAGAAGCTAGGCAGATAGTCTAAACCAGCAACTGGACCCCCGCCATCATCAGTGAAAAGTGGTAGGATGGATCATTCTTTGAATGTGTCCATCTCTCTTAGTCAGCTGTGCCAGTTGCCGAGGTGACCAACTTTAGGTAAATTAATATAATTCAGGCCAGCCACATGAATTTTCTCTTCTCTCTCTCTGTTTCTCAAGACTACCTACACACATGCATATGGACCCATATACTTGCATAGTGTGTCTGTGTTAACATACCCGCTATCGCTTACTCCTTACGAAAGCCTTTTTTGCTAGCTACAGCTGACAACAGTTTTGGTACACAATCATTCTTGGTTTCTTTCTGTAGGAGGTAACATGATGTGTCTTGCTCTGCGTTTGGATGAGGAACAAGATCTTAAAATGTTTTAGTAGCAGATCGGCTACTACTGCAGATGTGCATAATGAAGATGGTGTCTTTTTAAAGGGGGTGGGAACAAACCATGGAAGTAAACCAGGAGAAAATGGAACTTCATTGTTTTTACAAGGCGCATATCAATGCTTTCTGTATGATTTATTTTTCATTAGAGATCCATTTGTTTAGTTAGCTACAAAAATTAATGTTTTATCTTTTGCCTCTTTAGCCTCTGTCAAGAGAATACCACTATGGCAATAACTTTGGTTATATAGTGGCTTTCAAGCCGTTCGGTGAGAAAGAATGGAGAAGAGTTACAGTTACTAATCCTGAAATTGGCCGGTATGTCCACAAGGATGAATCAATGCCACCTTCAACCCAGTATCAAGTAAAAGTGAAAGCTTTTAACAACAAAGGGGATGGACCATTCAGTCTCACTGCTGTCATTTATTCAGCACAAGACGGTAAGTAAAGGTTCCAGATAAGTTTTACACTGAGGGTCCAGATCAGCACTACCAACATCAGTAGAGAAAACCTGGTCCTTGACGCTGATTTATATAGCAACATACACCTTCGGCAAGGAGGGTGTATGTTGCTCACACAAAACACTTGCAGTTGTTCTGAATAAACAACTTCAGACTCTGCTTTCTGTGTGATGCAGAGCACTTGGTTGTACTTGCTGTCAAAGAGCAATACACAGAAGCGTTCAAGATTCTTCACCCCACTTGCTAAAAGAGTTAAGGATTTTAAAAAAGACATTCTGATCTTCAAATTGGTCGCCAAAAACATTTACATCATTATCCAGCAATGTTTCTGTGATCTTCATACATGTATTTGACATATGTGTAAATTTTTCTTCCTAACAGACCACACTAAAGCCTATTATTCTAGTAGATCAGTATCTGAATTTAGCCCAAAATTGTGAAGGAATGATAGTTCAGTTGTATCTAGTTATATTTCCAGCATGTTTAGAGTCTGTTATAAATTATCCCTGCCACATTCTTTGTTCTGGTTTGGATGTTAGAGCTATCAAGTGAAAACTTTAATGAAAACCTCTTTGACATTTCACTAAAATCTTTTTCTTAATTCTTACTGGGATTATTTCACATTTCCTGTTATCTTTAGGATTGAAGTTTAAATGGCATTTCCAAACTTAGTGGGAGAGAGGAAGTACTAGAAGATCTACCTTAAATCAGAAGAAGTATATACAACATCCTAATTGCAACATAATCACTCAAGCCTGTTTTAAAAAAGTGTGGTTTATTAATTTCTGCCAGAAACCCAAAGAATTGCTCATATTTTTCTTTCCGTAGAGCAGAATCTCCTTCACAAAGTCAACAGATTCAGACCAAAGAGCCAAGAGGAGGGATATGATAACAAGGCCACATTCTCACACTTCCGACTCTGTTCTTTACCCTGTGTACTTTGTGGGAGATTTATGTTCATGATTGCCATTTGCACTAATGGGAACTTTGCACACAAATCGCCCACACACAGAGAAAAGATAAAATAGTCCTTTTGTTTCTTACGATAGTTCAGGATTCAAGCTAGCAACACTTAGCTATCTGAAAAGATTAATGCTAATCCTTTTTCTCAGAAAAGCGTACCTTAGGATATCGTCTTCCACAGCTGCTGCAGCAACAGAACGGTTGTGTTTGCAATTGTATAAATGAGTTACTAAACAGCAATGATGTAGTAAAAGCCGTATTTGGCAATTAAAATTTCAGTATCCATCCTTTTTCAGAGACATTATCGACAGCTGACTGATAAGCTCCCACGTGTTTATGTTAGGATTATACTAACCATGTCAGGGATGGCAGTGTGTCTGTGTAGCTCTCTAAATTCAGAGACATGGCAGACCCTAGCAACTCCAAAAGACGGAGGAAAAGCAAATGTGCAGTAGTGCCAGCTTCCAAATAAAGAAGTCACTTCAGTGGCTGCTGATGTTCTGACATAGACTTTAGCAAAGTCCAGACACTTGAGAGAAACACTTGTGGTTGAATGATGCCAGATGCAGACAGCAAAAGGAATAGAAGCTCAGTCAACCTACTTCTTTTCCTTGATTTCAAGCACAAGAGTCACCAAAACAGTCAAATTCACGATGCTCCAAACCCTACCAGTAACGCTCACAGCTCCTGTGCGGAGCTATGACCCTGACCATAACAAGTCCAGGAACTGCAGGGTGGGTTAGAAGGAATTTTTCCAGTAAGTGTAATGGAAATTATTCCAAAGAGCGTTCTGCAGAGTTTTCTGCTGACATCAGGACTTGTACAAAGTCACCTCCGTACCTTGTAGCATGCTTACTGGCTCCCAGCCTTAACTTTGTATAGTTACGCTTAGAAGATAATTGTGTGACCACCACTTTGTTTTCACTGAAAAGAACATACTGTGAGGCCCACGTGATTTCTTCTTTAATTGGTAAAATTACTGACTTAGAAGGCTGGAGAAAAGCAGCTGATGTCATCTTTCTGGCTCAGGAGAGACTGCAAAATATCTATAGAACATAAATGCCAAATAGGGATATAAATTATTTGGAGCTCATACACAAGCATAAGCAGATGAAATACTGTTTAAAGTATTGTATCAGCAAAATCCCTGGCAGTTGGAACTTTTCAATATGAAACATTTTGGCAAATTCTGTAATTGATACAATGGAGAAGAGTCTGACAGTGATTTGGGAATAGATTAGATGATCACATCTATTCCACCTGTACTTCTGTACCGCTGAATCAGCAAGTGATACTACTACCGTCAGACAACACAACTTCTCAAAGGTGTTAGTGAGATTTTAAAGCCATATAGTCATACAGTGTTCCATATGGATAGGTATAAATATGCATACGTACATAAATATAACAACAGCATTTCCACTAAATAGTGTATTTTGTAATATATCTATGTGTGTCTACTTAGAACTGTGAGCATCTTTATTCGCTTTACTGACTGGGGAATTTCTGTGTTCCCATGTGTTTTAAGCCAAGTTCCATATCTGACAACTACTAGTCATACCTGCCATTGCTAGTAGTGAGTAATGATTGCTAGTAATGAGTGCACAGGCCTCTTGCTTATCTAAATTCCTGTCATTGTGAAAACAATTTTGCAATAATGTATCATTTTTTAATTATACATTTGCATTATTAACAGTCATTGAAAGACAATTACAAAAGGTAACTTTGCATATAAGATTATTGTGTTACCTAGGATACTTTTCATGAGAGATGTAACTGATTTTTTTTCTTAACAGTGGCTGTTTTGATGCATAGTTGACTGGATGCCCAGTTGGAAGATTAGGTGTATGAAAGCTTTCCTCAGCTCGGGCTGCCATGCCTGTCTGTTGCAACTTGTTTCAAAAGATTCACGACAGAGAACTGTTCTTAGCTTGGAAAACTTTATCTTTTGTAGACATTGCTAAGTTTATGCCATTTTAAGTTCCTTACCTCACTTAAAATGCAAGCAGCAGTGAAATTAACAGCTGCTTATAATGAAACTAGAACTTAATATTGTATGCCCTGAATAAAAGCATACCACATTATAATGGTCTGTATTCTGGCTGCTGTCCAGAACTAAGAACACAAACAAAGTCAGCTGTGTGATGTCTGCTTGATAGAAGGGTGCTCTTGGATTATTTCACACCTATGTTCAGGTTTATATGTGCCACTGGCCAGCTCTATTATCTAATATCTAGTCTCATAAAAACTTTGTATCATCATGACTAAGTGACATACACATGAATATTTGTGTGTAACAAGCTTAAAAAATCTGATGTGTATAGTCTGTGAGCTGCTGTCCAATTTAGTAAAAGATCACTGGACGCTTCGTTCTATTTATCAAAGCCTGTTTTTAATTTACCCAAATTTCAGTATGGAATCTGTTCAAGCATAAAAATACATAGTCTGAGCCAAGTAATAGGATCATTGCTTTGTTTTTATAGAGTCATTTCCCATACAGATCATCACTGAATTTAAAGTGTACTCAAGTAAAACCAGATTAAAGACTAACACACTTGGCTCCCTGACACCAAGAAAATAATACAAAATACTGAAGTGAGAAGAGCCCCTGTAAGCGACTGTAACAAACAGTATCACTGGATGAGGCTGGATGTTTAACATGTGTTTCATCTTCCAGCTCCAACTGAAATACCTACAGATGTGAGCGTAAAAGTTTTGTCGTCTTCTGAAATGTCTGTTTCTTGGCACCATGTTTCTGATAAATCTGTGGAAGGATATCAGGTGAGTTTAGAGGTGGCACCGTGTATGTTTTCATTCATTTAATTTCAGTAGTTAAATGCAAGAATAATTCCTACTGTAGCATTCTGTCTCTTAGGGTTCACTTCTCTTTAGTTGTCATTTGCTGTACAGATTTCACACCCTGAGAAACGGGTTATTTTTGGTGCTGTGTACTTCATTACTAGAAGTTATTAACAAGTGTACGTGCTCATTATTCAGCTGAAAAAAGCAATCATTATTTCATAAAAGAATCTTGCCTCTGTTATGTAATTGAATGCCTATCTGCCTTCTCAAAACATACTGAAATTAAGTTTTGGGTGTAATTGTCAGCACGAAAGTGGAATTGTAACTAACTCACGGCCCATCTAAATTATCAGCAGTTGTTAATATAATTCACCCAGAAATCCTGTAGTAAGTGGGACTATGTGACAAATGCCCAGAATCCAGTGTAACAGAGGCAGTGCTATTGTGCAAGACAATGATGTTTTGGTCATGGTTTCTGTTCTCCACATGAAAAAGAGCTCCAGGGTATGTTCATCTGGTCCAAGACTAAGTGGTACTACCAGTAGAAATTGTTCTTGTCCTTGTACAGAGGTGACAACAGCCACAGGGCGGGTGCAACCAGAAATGGCCACGTAGTACTGCAGCAGGAAAGTCTTAACATCATCCACACGCAGTGGATGCTGATGAGCTCTGTAGTGTACAGCCGGCTTACTTTGGCTGCCCTCCAAAATAGGGATTTGGGCCTTAGTTTGTTAGTGACTTGCTTTGTGATTTAAGCTGTCGACTGCTTGATGGCAGCCTCCGTGTTCCAAAATGAGCACATACAAATGCGGAGTAACCTCATAGAATGTATTTTTATAACTGAAACCTATGAATAAATGTTCTTTTAATTAGTAGCACTTGTTTCCATATTTCCTGATCTCTGTTTCTGTCTCCATGAGATTTATGTAATACTTTTGGGATACTGTGGCAAGATCATAGTGAAGAGCTCAGTAGCAACTAGCATAGTGTCCCATATAAAGCTTGATTGTACACAGTACACACATTAAGTTTTAAAATTACAAGCAGAGGACACTGGAGTTTGAAATTAAGATGCTGACATGAGTGGTAACTCCTAATTTACTAAAGCAGCCCGCTGGTTTGGTGTTTCACAGAGACTGTGCAATTAGAATAGGAAGGACAAATTCACGGTTGTAACTGAGAGCTGGGTGGAGTGCCCAGATCTGTGAGCGCGAGCCCGCCAGCCATGTGGCAGTGTTGCACCCCTGAGCTGGGCAGCTGGTGCAGAAACTGGGCACGAAGCCTGTGCACCCTGAATAACCAGAGGAGACGCTCGGCAGGCACGCACCGGGGGACTTGTGGGGATGTGGAGAGAGCAGCGACAAGGAGTGCCGGG
The DNA here is from genome assembly GCA_034782735.1 of Sagittarius serpentarius. Taxonomy (NCBI): domain Eukaryota; kingdom Metazoa; phylum Chordata; class Aves; order Accipitriformes; family Sagittariidae; genus Sagittarius; species Sagittarius serpentarius. The sequence continues at coordinate 32,119,301 of JAVKLA010000005.1, forward strand.
AGAGGCTGGGATTGCAGTGGCGACAGAGCATGACAACGGATGCTGTAATAGGCAATGGGGTAGGAAGGCTGGAGGGGTAAGGATAAATGGGGAAAGAACGTGGTGGGAGAACATTCCCATGGGCAAACCACTTTTGGCTGGGTTTGGTTTTTTTTTTGTTTTTCTTTATTTTACATAAAGCCATCTGAGTTGCTGTCAGGGGACATCAGGGGAAGAAGGGAGGGGAGAGGATTCAGCAGGAAAGAACAGGATGCATGGAACAGGCAATAGAAAAAAGGAAAAAAAGTCAGAAGCGTGAAGGGTCTTTGGGCTGAAAGGAGAATAACTGCTGTTCTGAAGAAAGGTAGGATACCCCGGGAATGGGTGGAGAGCTCTGCTACGCAGAATGTAGATGTGCGAGGTGTGGCCTTATTATGATAGCTGGTGTGTAACTTCATCCGCTTATTCCTAGAGAAGTACTTCCACAGATCCAGTGTGAACTGGCTGGCTTGAATCTGCACAGTGAGCAGTGGCATTAGAATATGAATTTCTTTCCTTTTTTTTCCTCTTTTTCTAAAGTAATCTTCTAGTTATTAGGACTGTGGAAAAAAGTTCCCATCTGGCTACAGACTGATAGGCATGAATTACTGCCCCACGGAGCTCAGTAAGGTGTTAATTCCAGGATCTTTTTCTCTATAGCAATCACCAGCCTCATTCTAGTAGAGGGGAAAGCAGCAAGGGCAAGACTGTGCTTCTGCACTGAGCGCAAAAAGAAAGTCTTGTGCTCCTCAAGATCAGATCTCCCATCAGCCCTGAAGGGAGCCATAGGACAGGGCAAAAATAGAGAGGGCTCTTCTGGAAGGTCAAGGCCGCAGATACCTTTTGTGAAGTTACAATACAAGTTGTGGGGGAAGGAGCACTCAAACTACATTATAAAATTCTAATTAATATGTCTGGAAGGCTGTCTCTCTATTGGCATCAAGAAATACTCCAATATTTATTTTTTAATTACTGCTCAGCTGTAACACAGGTTAGCAAAATCCCTCATTTACTACACCACCTTCTCAGTTTCATTTTCGTCTTTATTATTACCTGAAAATTGCATAATTGACCTTTTAAATGCTAAAGTCAAGAGGTGGGAGTACCCTGAGCAAAGTACCTGAAGGTATTTCACCTGTGACACAATGCTTTTCACACCAGGAGGAGTCAGATTTTCTTGACACTAATGCATACTGTCAGGATGACTGCCCTCATGGTGATGAGTGTGAGCTGATACATTTTGCCATTACAGAGGAGTATCCTCAGCTCACACTTAAAGAAGAGATAAAGTATGAAAACTATCTCCATCCATATAGAGGATTTAAGATTTATGAGTTCTTACAATTGCCTGCTTAAAGCCACAGCTCTTCAGTGCTTGCAATACCAAAGACTCTATCCTTATTTCCTGCTGCTTCTACGCAATAGATATGTTTATTAAACAAATTTATCACTCCTCACCACCATTGTCCCTTTTTTACTGAAATATGCTATTAGCATTCTTTCTTAATATGAGTAAAGTATCTCTTTCATGTCTTTCCTATGTAAAACTTCCATGAATATGAGAGCTGTTGTTTCATGACACTTACAGAAACAACTTCTGATGTATTTCAGTATCTTAAACTTTAAGTAGAGGAGAGGACCATGAAAGAGAGTGTTTTTCCCTGATTGCAGCACGGAGGGCTGCACTAATTCATGATGGTTAGGGCATTCCTTCCCACAGATCACCGTTGGCTTATCTCCTACAACAAACTCTGGAGCTGGGGTGGAATACCCTCCTGTGTCCCCTGGGGATTCATTACCTGTGGATTACCCTAGCAAGGTAAATGCAGAGCACCAGGGAAAAGCAGACTGTCCGGGATTATTATCCAAGCTCTTTAAGAAAAAGAGAGAGGGGCTACTGAGCAAAGTGGGGAAATGTGACTTCTTGAAGCAATGGGACATTTAATTCTGGATGACACTTCCACAGAGGCAAGAGAGTGAAAGAAATTTCTTAAGTTTTTTCAGGAGACTTAAAATTTTTTAAATAAGTGAGAAGAGAAATGTAGGAATAACATAAAGAAAACAGTACTTTTTCTTCTCTCTCAAGGGAGTCATCTTGAAATTTTTTCTTTTCCAGAGTAGTTACAATGATCCAAATACGTAGATATGACTGTATGTTAAACGAAGATGTAAAGAAGGACATTCTGAGTGTGTGACACGCAGTTCACACACTATAGGAGTAGTTAAGTCCACAGCATTGCACTCAAGAACAATAATATTTGGGATTTAAATTTAATTTAATTTTTAAATTACATTACTTCTGCCTGAAATGTAATACACTCTCAGTGAAGTAATTTACATTTTCATTCATTGTTCTTGCTTGTCTTGTTTGATGCTGTATATTAGTTGTTATATTATGCCCTTAGCATCACTGTAGTGCAAATGAACAGTAGGATTGTAGAGTTTTGCAAGTCAGAGGTGTTCAAAGGCTTCCAGCATATGCCCCATGATTAACAAAAGCTTCACATAAAGTGTGTTTGCCATCTTTAGGTAAAGCAGGTACTTAATTAACATAATAGAACATAGTAAAAATGAATTAATTAGTCTTCAGTGGCCAGTTAATATCAACAACAAAGCTATCATTGGTCCTGCCATAGCTAATAAACTTTTGGCCACCTAGAACTTCACAGACATCCCTTTGCTACAGGCTAGAAACTTGTTTGAACTTAGGAACAGAGATAGACGTGGCATCCTCTAGCTCCTGATGTACATGCCCTCTCACACTTGAGTCAGCCACTTATAGTTAACAGCTTTCGGTATACAGCTGGTTACATTCAACAACAGCAGTTTATCTACAATAGTTTGTTAATTATAATTGTATTTTTAAAAAAATCTGACTTGAAGATCGTAATCAGACCTTCAGCTGAAGTGACTGTGACGGTTTCAGATCCATGGCAGTGTGAAACCATTCATTAAGTGGAGGTTACCACCTTGCTGGAGAAGTCTGCAGGATGGATTGGGTGCACATTCCTCGCTCGTTCTGGGGCAAAGGCTGTTGACTCAGTAAAAAAGCCGCCTCGATAAGTGGGAATTTCAGGAGTGTGACTGCCTAAATTACAGTAAACTGATGTTTAGGATGCTAGTGGATTAAACTTCCAAAACACTGTGCAGGACATACATTTATATAACTAAAAATTGCCTGTTTGTGACTGCTAAAAAGCAGGTATGCATGCTGTATTTAAAAATTGGAGCCAGTTTGGCTTGCAGATACAATGTGATTCTCTCTACACCAGGGAAGAATGAGAAAAGCCATTAAGATATTGTCACTTTTATAATAATCAGAGTATGAGGAACCTCTGACACTGGCGGACAAAACTGAGGCAACAAACATTGACAAGAGACTCCAGTATTTAAATGAGAGTAACCTCTGTGTAGTGATATTGGCTGCTACCGTGTCCAAAAACATTTGAAGTAGGTGAAGAGAAATTCTCTACTGCACCTCTCCTCATTCAGCCACAGCCTCTATGGTAAAAGAAAGAAATACTTTTATTAAACATTTTAATTTGAATGTGAAAAAGACAAAATAAAGCCTTGCCAAACAAGGGTTGTACCCATAATTTGTGAAGAGAACTGTGACATTAACACCTTGACAAACTATCTGCTCTTCTAGCCCATTCCTTAAATGATGTTCCCAAGGAAAACTAATGTCAGCAGAACAGAAGATTAAAGTGGTTGCTATTTAAAAGATAAAGTAACAGGATACCTGATGTCACCAATCAAATCTTACAAAGCGAGATTTTTCTTGGAGCCTGAAATGACCAACAACATTAACCTCTCCCTAAAAAATTTTACAAGGTTTTCATGTAGCATACCCAAAAATCATTATGGAGACAGGCAGAAGCTGAGAGAAACGCTGAGACTAAAGACACTCAAAACCAAAATGTAATGGGCACGACTTTCCACTCTTTCAGGTTAGTGCAGTAATTTAGTCTTATGCAAATGGTTATAAACCAGACGAAACCCAGAGACTGACAGTGTTTTACTCTCATTTGCATCTCACAAGGCCATGCAGAATAGGACCCTGTGTATGTGATGAACCCTATGGAATGGCATCACTCCATAGGAATTACTTTCTTTTAAACTGGTGCTTTGTAATGCATAATGAATTCAAGTAGAATGGAACAATTTCTTGGGGAAAAAACCTCACAACTTCTATGTACAGTTAATTGACTTTGGATTTTAAGATGTTACAAGCTTACAGTGACGCTTTTCCTGTAGTTCAAGCATTTTCAGGTTCTTTCTTTCTCATCTACTTTGACAAATGTCATATTCTACTATGAAATCTGATTGAATTTAGCCGAAGAACTTTAGAAAATGGTTATGTACATGTATTTAGACCTACACATACAAATGACATGACTGAATACTTTTCATTCCCTAGATAGAAGTACAAAAGGATTAAATTTGTAAGACCTTTTAAACAAAATATTGTGAAAATGTTAGCAGAGTTTAGTCTACACTGTATTGTAGGAAAACAATATTAAAGTTCAGAGTAAAATGCTCAAACAAAACAGCAAGAAGAAAATAGTCTTGTTCTCTGAAGGCATTATCCATCTCCCAGACTTCTAATGACTTAGCTAAGAACAAGTTAAACCACTGTGAGAAAAGGTTTCATAGTAAAACCTGATTTTGTTTCTGTTTCTTTATGTCTATGTACAACTTGGTTAAAATCACAGCCTGTAGAAGGAATTCCATGCTATTGCTGTTAGGTTTCTTTGAGCTCCCTTATTACCCAGAGTATGTAGCACAGAAATACCCAGCATACATCACCTTTTATAAACTTTCTTTATGACTAAATATGTTAAATTTAATCCTTCAATTTGCTTGCTTACAGATTCGTTACTGGGCTGCTCATGATAAAGAAGCAGCTGCACAGCGGGTACAAGTAAGCAATCAAGAATATTCAACCAAACTGGAGAACCTGAAGCCTAATACTCGCTACCACGTAGATGTTTCTGCCTTCAATAGTGCAGGCTATGGACCTCCCAGTAGAACTATTGATATCATTACCAGGAAAGCACGTAAGTAAATGAAGCATTAGGTTAAGTATAATGTCATGTACTTCACTGTTGCATGTTGCATCATGTCGATCATGTTTTCAGATGTGGCTTCTCATTCACGTACCCCACGTTCTCCCTTTATGTGGTATTGGTTCTTTGTCTGAAAATTTCTAGTAAGGCTCTCCTCCTTCTCTTTTGTTGCCACGAACAATTGGATATCTTACAAAAGGCAGTAAGGAGACTTAAGATTTTAGGCTCGTAGGAGGGTCAGCTACAAGCTCAGATCAGGTTGCTCAGGACTTTAACCAGCTGGACCTTGAACACCTCCAAGGGCAGAGACTGCACAGCCTTTCTGGGAGACCTGTTCCACTGCCTGACTTTTTCTGAGCATCTGGTCTGAGCCTCTTTTAATCAAATGTGTGCCTTTTGTCACTCATCCTCCTGCCATACCACTTGGAAGAGCCTGGATCCTTCTTCTTGATAACCGCCCTGTAAGAACAGACAGGCGGCTCTTAGGTCCCCTCCGAAGCCATCTCTTCTCCCGGGCGAACAAGCCCGGCTGTCTCACCCTCCCTTCACAGGGCAAGTGCTCCAGCTCCCTGCCGGGTCGGTGGCCCCTGCTGAACTCACGCCAGGTTACCAGTGTCTTTCTAGCACTGGGAGGCCCAAAGCTGGACATGGTACTCTGAATGATGAACAATTCAGACCAGCTATTGCTTAGACAGCTATACGCTGTCTTTCTGTTTAATCAATAGCGAGAAGGATTGGATTGATGATGAAAATGTGACCAATTGCCATTTTCATTAACAGTAGAGGAAGCCGGGATCAGGCAGCCTTGAAAAGGGGGTGATCTGAATCACAGCCTTGATTTTACATGCCATAATAGGTTTCTGAATATAGCTCCTGACTTAATGATGATACCTAGCACTGACATATGCTGAGCAGTGTTCAATTAAGCAATACGTTTTGTGTGTTTAAAACACACTTATATGGGCTAAAAATAGGTACAACTAATTTGAGGATTTCTGTCAGTAAATAGTGTACTGTGCAACTTGCACCTGCAGGGTTCATTTGTGTTGAACAAGACTCCATTTTATAAGCTTATTGTGTGAAATATAATTAATGGTTTGTGCAGTGGGGTACCCCTATTTCTACTGAGTTAAATGCTGTAGAAATGCCTTTATATGGTTAATTAAATATTTAAGCTCAATGAATAAACAGAACTTAAGCCACATTTCTGGGAGGTTCTGAACATAGTTGCAAGCCAGCAAACACACATGGTCAGCAACATAGTGAAGGGTAATGTTGGCCACTTCCATTCTGGCAACACAGAAAGGCAAACCCACAAAGCAGCCACTGCACAAGCCATCCAAAATTGCCTGGCTGGAGCTGTAGCAGTTCATTCCAGGAAGGAGACTATCCCTTAATCATATAATGATCAGCCTAATTTCCCTTTTTACATTTCTACATGTCTTAATAAAAATGTCATTGAATGTTTATGAAATCTCATTTATGCGCACATTATACATATGTTGCTTTTCAGCTCCAAGCCAACGTCCAAGAATTATCAGTTCTGTAAGATCTGGTTCGAGGTACATCATCACCTGGGATCACGTGAAGGCGATGTCAAATGAGTCTGCAGTTGAAGGATACAAAGTATGATCTATGAAAATATTTTTTATCTTTGTGTATGGTACATGAGGTGCATTTTATAGACGGCGTTGAATTTTTGTACCTAATCAGACTTAAACATAGTTGCATGCTGAAGATGAAGGTATCACGTTCAGAGATCACAGACCTCCAGTAGGCTTAGGGCAAAGCCAGTGGGCTTAGTCAATATGATGAGAAAACCATGGGGCGCTGAAGTTCATTTGGGTGGTAAGCCATGTTACGGGGAAGTTTAGATCAGTGACTTCAGCAACCTGATTTCCCGTATGATAACATTTATTGTCTATTGGCTAAAAATAAAGCTTAAAAAAATTGTACACTTTAATAGTTTTTCCTTATACCAGTATGTATTGGTCCAGCTTCCCTTTCCCACCTCCATGGGAGCTACGGTTCCTGGAACACGAGTTCTTTAAAGTCTGGGAAGGTAGAGGAAGGGAAGGGACATTTAAACTTGTTAGATTCAATTACTGTATAACTAGAGCAAGTGTATATACTAACTATAGGGCATAGAGAAAGCTTCAAAAATTAATTCTGGCTTAACTTTGCTGCTTGCTTGGCAGTAAGAAAATTAGTATCATGTTCTACCTGTACAAATTTTGCTTGAGGAGATGAACTGCTTCCTGGGAATTGCTGTCAGTGTTTCACAGGGGTGATTCCAGAAGGGCTGGGGATCTTTTGTAAAGGTCCCACAGGACATACAACATCACATTTGCAGTAGTTTAACATCATTGAGAGTTAATAATAAAATTAATAATTGTTTCATTTATGAAAATGGTAATACATTTTACATCAGAAAACCCAGCTGACTTCTCAGATTTTTATTTGATGCTCTTTGCGTTGCTGCATTATTATCCTCCATCATTTAATTACTTATTTTGAATGTAAGGGCTGAAATTATTTTTCAAAAGGTGGCATAATTTTGTAACAGATGAAACAATGAGTAGACATCCTGTCTAGATTCACCCTATATGAAAATGAAAAAAATAGTATCAGCAACTAAGTTTTGATATATATTGGCTTTACATGTAAATTAAAACCTAATACTTTTTCATTGACAGACTGTACATAGGTAACTGTGTTTTCATGGAAATGTAGCATTTCAATAACTATACTTGCTATGACTTTTCTAGGTGCTTTATAGACCAGATGGACAACATGAAGGCAAGTTGTTTTCAACTGGAAAGCACACAATAGAGGTCCCAGTCCCCAGTGATGGTGAATATGTAGTTGAGGTCCGAGCACACAGTGAAGGAGGAGATGGAGAAGTAGCTCAAATAAAAATTTCAGGTGAGCAGATAACTTCCCTTCTTCTTTCTCACACTCCCTGAAAATCTTAGACAATGTTTTCCTCTTGCACACTATCCCGAGACGGACACACCATTCCCATCCAAAATTTGAGGTAGCTCTTCAGCATTGACTGCACCGAGAATTAGAGTTTATCTTAAAATATTTTATTTCTGAGGACTCATAACGCACACAGGACACTTCAGCAGCAATCCAACTCAATCCTGGAAGCACTGCCAGTCTTCCAAGTATCAGACTGTTTCTACTGGTGCCCCCAGTTAGGCTCCCACTTCTAGTAGTGTCCTACAAGCATAACTAACATGGTGCAAGGCTCAAGACATCAGCTTGCAATTATTCTATAGTTCCTAGCACCTGTTGCCTCTCTCATTCCTTTGTCAACTGCCACTAAGAGGAAAGCACCTGAGAAAAGCGAGTGGTCCGCACTGATCCACAGACCAATTGCTAGGGAAGTTCCCATTTTGGGGGGAGAGGGGAGCTGTGACACAAAGAGATAAATAAACAGTGAGAAATGCAACATGCTCAACTTCAGAGTAGTCTGGGTGATTGGTAAAGAGGGAAAGGGAGCATGGCTCAGGCTCATTCAACTTGGGCTCAGTTTTGACTCTAAATACGAGCTCAGACATGGTCTGTACATCTCCTTCCTGTTAGTCTTGTAATTTAAGTAGCGCCTTAGAACACAGTGTAGGAAGTAGAACATATGAACAAACATCAAGGACTTGGGTAGTATCTTTGCAAGGTTATGATTTAAACACTTGCATTGTATTCTTGTATTTGTACTTAAGAAATGAACTCGGGGAATAGTAAGGATTAAACATCAACAGTATTCTTGTCATGCAGTCAATGCAACCATTATTGTGTCTTTTAAAAAAAGCCATGCCTATGCTATATTATCTGCGTACTGTGAGAGAAGCTGCCCATTCCTAAAGGAGTGGACCTCCGATCTGCTGGTTTTCAATAATATGTACAGTTTATATCACCTACTGTGAACTCATGGGTATCACCATTTTTGTTTGTATGAAGCATCTATTCCACTCTTGAGCAAATGGAATCTAGAGGTGGAGAATCCATCATTTGCCAGATATTTTGTTCTAATGATTAATCACCTGCCCTGTTGACATTTTTTTGCTGAATTTTTTATCGATATTTATCTGGTTTTGGGGTCTGGCCATTGTTCCCTTTTACTGCTTTTGTCTAGATTAAAAAGTCTTTTCGTGCCTGATGTGTTCTCCCTGTTGAGAAACGTATATATATCAGTCAAGTGACTGTTCAAATGCTAAACAGACTGAGCGCCTTGAATTTCTCCATGGTAACATTTTCTTCAGGTCTTAAATAATTTCAACAGCTCCTCTATTTACCTCTCCAACTTCTGAGAATTCCTTTAGGACCATAGACACTATAACTATATGCACTGTTTCAACTCTGCTGTCTGAGGAGACACTACACTGCCTTCCTACACTTACTACTCCCAGCATTATTCGTGAAAGGCTTTCATTAGCCGTTTATTTCCTTGCACTAGGCTATAAAATGGTGTTCATCTTGTTTGTCCAACACCAGCTCTAAATCCTTCCTGGAATCCTTGCTCTCCAGGATACAGTATCCCATCCTGATCTGAGTGGCATGTCTCTTTTTTTCCTTAGTCTATAATTTTGCATGTGGCTATGGCAAAGCACAGTTGGTTTGAATGGCTTAAGTTCCCATGCTGTCTGGATTTCTCTATGAATGTGTTGTTGTCCTTACTCTTTACTACTTTGCCATTTTGGTTCATGTACACAGTTCCTTAGGTGTTTACTTCTGTTTTTGATGAAAATGATTGGATTGCGTTGGGTCTGCTACTGTTCACTGTGGAATTACACTAGAAATTCAATGACCATTCTTCAATAATTCTGTTTTGAAATCTGCCAGTGACTGAATTCTTAATCCATTTAGCATACACTCTGTTAATTGTGTATACCATTTTCTATGAGAATGTCTTGGGGTACTAAGTCAACCGCTTTACAAAAGCTGTAATACATTGCATTTTGTTATCGTCCTCTAGGGGAATCACTTTTAACATATTTTATGAGCTGCAAAAAAGCTTAAGCAACTGCTGTCTTTAGGACATGTCTTAGGTCATCTTTGTATCATACATACATTATCATCTACCATCATTGTGGTGCAAAGACCCTTTAGGTAGCTGCAGATAGATTACTTCCCAGACTAGAAGCAGAACCATCATGTCAGTACAACGTTGAGCCCGAGCTGCTCAGCCTTTGCCAGTAAGACCTGCCCCAAGCGTGCCCGTACAGAGTTAGCACCTCCGGGAGAGTCAACGCTCTACAAGTGCTAGTTTGTAGAGTTTTGTGTTGCTCTGTCTTCCACACTGCAGACAAGTTTTCGGCCACAACTTCTACCTTACCCTAGCTACGCAGAGAAGGACTGTGCCACCGGTGGCCTAGATAGTGGCAGCATTCCCTGAACTCCATTTAGGAAAGGAGATTGAAAAGGAGACAAGAACCAGGGTAATCTCTTCAGAATATACAGTATACAGAGAATTGGGCAAGCATTTCAGGCTGTTTCTGGGCTCAGACTGGGCTTTTTCCAAAGAGCAGAATGAAGTGTAGTTTTATCACCTACACATGGCAAATTTTGTCTGCTAATTTTTATTCTTAAGGACATTTTGCAGTACTGTGACAGGGTTTAGAATAATTGCCCAAGAAGGGTGATAGAGTGGTGAGAAGCTTTCAAGTAATGATGGTTTTTCTCAGACACTTGCAAAGAAGAGAAGATCTAGTTTGATCGTAATGTGTGTTCTGGCGGTCGACTGGCCAAAATGGAACTTTCATATTTGCAGAGAGGTGTAAACAATAGCTAAGGCAAAACATAAGGCATCTTATCAAATTCAAGAGGACCATTGCCTTACTTGACCTTTAGGCATCTGATTCCGGAGTTTGCAAACCAAATTAATTTCCTGCATAAGTGACTGGGGAGAATTAAGCAGCTAGGGCAGGGGTTCAGAATAGCCTGGATGCTGACCACGACTGACCAGTTCTTAAGCAAATTGGAAAGTTGCACCGAAGAGAGAGGAATGTCTAGAAAACTTGTGTGTCTTCCAGATTGGTATTTTCCTGCTGTTCATTGGGTTTCAGATCCAAAGTAATCTACGTAATACACCTGAGGTAGGTGTCTAAGCTCCCATTATAACCATTTGTCACCCAGGGTGTAACTCAGAAGCTGAAACAAAGCCTGTAGCATTTGAGATGCCCCCGATTACCAGGGACATCCACACAACGCTGGCAGGCCTGACATGATCTACAGGGGACCTGAGGTCTTCTGGATCAGCAGCTGGAGGCCAGACGGGACACCAGAAGACATCTCTTGGCCTGCATTTCAGGTGTATGAATTGCACCCTTTTGCAAACCAAAACCATTTCCTTGATTTGTGTGGCTGCTGTTGCTGTGCTAGGCTACCGTGTCGTCAGCCTGTTGTAGATGTACTCTGAGCAATTCTTAGCACTTGCTGAATTAGGTCTAAATTAGGTTTAAGTACAAGAACATCTAGTTCAGGAACCCTAACCAGCCTTGAGGTCTTAACTCAGGTATTAAAAATACAGTACATTTTAACTTACAAAATTACGTTTGAAAGCCAAATGCAAAAGAAACTAGAAATATGTGTTATTTCTAGCTCAACCCCTTGTCTAAGGGAGAAGCTTTCTTTTATGTTTTCCTCATCCTCTTCTCACAGAAAACCCAGTCACATGCTGAAGAGGGAGGCAAACGTCCTACAGCAACTTTGCTCTCATATAACCACTCAGCTTCCTACAGGATACACTGATTTAGCTGAGAATGATCTAAAGGAAGTGTACCAAACACAATTTTTTTTTTTAGTGAACATCCTGAAATATAAATGCTTATCATAAAATCCCTGTCTGTATATAGGCTGAGCTGCATTTCAGCATACAGCTATAATCAGTGTAAAATACAGTCATGAACTGTTGTATTTTATTGGCCAGTGCCTGTTGTACAGTCAGAGGTTTGGGGATATTTTTCAAGCCCATTATAGTAAATTAATGAGCTACACAATTTAAAATTCATTCTTGAGATACCACAACCAGCTGAAGGCTGGAACTACTTGTTTAACCAAAGGAGTTTCAATAGCTAATAATAGGCTTATCTGTTTTCTTTGAAATATATTAAATAGTTTAAAGGCTGAGATCTTTTTTTTTGTCTCTTACATGCTTTTTGGATTGCTGGGCTTTGTCGTAATGCTAATATTAATGTAATCAAAGCAGTCTTGCAGTCAGTAGGAACTAAAACCATATGGTGCTTGGTTCTTTTCTCACTTCACTTGTGTAAGTGCACTGGCCTCAGTGCAATGAATATATGCCAGAGTAAGGAAAAACAGAGCCAAGCTCTCAAATTTTAAAATTTCATCCAGGGTGGGGGAGAGGGGAGGGTAACTTCTGATTTGGGAAAATATTGGGGAAAAAAGGAAGATACCATGCATCTTCACCTTCAAATATGAAATCAGGTTAATGTCTCAGTTTAAATAGTGACATGGACAGAGAATCATTTATGTATTGTATATGCTTATAGCAAGAGAACAAAATTACAGCTTCTCTGTGTTCACTGCAGACATATATATACACACATATGAATTCCATTTGCCAGAGGCATGTTTTAGGATCCTGAAAAAGTATTTACTTTGAAGCATAGCTTTTTCAAAGGAAAATGCAAAATTTTTGCCTGTAGTAACTCATACAAACATTTTAATTATTTTATCTTTTAATTTTTTATTATTATTATTTAAAGGGGACAATATTTATTGCATGTATTAGTATCGAGTAAATCCGGTGATCATTCACTTTTCATGTGGTATAATCAAAATTTTTTGACCATAATTTGAAAATATCCATCTGTTGTAAAGATGGTTGTAATAATAAGAAAAGAGGAGAACACAGGTAAAAATTGTGAGGAATGCTGAAGAAAACAGTCCTCTAACTGGCATGACAGTCTTCTGTTACTTATCTTGGAACTTATTATGCATCTGTGACAAGAATGTAGCAAAAAGCTTCCAGTAAACTAAAAATACGTTTCCAAAAGAGTTCTCCTCTAAAAGAACAGTAATTTTCACAATGCATTTGCTGTTATCTCATGGCTTGAAAATTAAGTAGAAAATACTCAGAATACCGTCTAACCTGGTACATAAATCTGCCTAAAACAACATATTCAGTTCTGTGGTATTTCTCTTGATTTTCCTTCATCATCACATTTCATCACAGTTCTGATTTATTGGTGCTGCCTCCTTCCACGCCTCACTTTGACAGCTAGGGTTTGACAGTTCCATGCGTCGCAGTGTATTCAGTGCTAGAACAAGCATTTTCTTGAAAAGCCATGTTCTCCTCAATTTCAATTTCTTCTCTTGTATTCAAACTCAACAGTAGGACAGACTGCGGAAATGTCTTCATATCTAGTTACGTTTTCTTAGTCTGCATTATCCTATGATAATCCCAGTACTGTTTATTCTGTCATTTGTTTGTTTATGTGGGAAAGCCTGGATACACACAAAGTGTGAATACAACAAAATTTAATTGTTAGCCCTAAGGCTCGTAACTAAGCCGCGCTGTGGTGGTTGACGGGCCCTATAGCTAGAAGTTGGATGTGTGTGTACATGGATTTAGAACACAACAGAGGTTTAAGAGAACAGTATCACACAAAACAAGAGCAGGACTGGTTACTCATTATCAGAGGATACTGACAAGACAGGACTTCGTCGTTGCTATACGTCAGAAAAGAGGAAAAATGGCCACTGTCTTGAAAAGGACCATGTGAGTTCCTCCTGCTTTCATCTTCAGTCTGAGTTGCCACATACCTGTCTGTGGGAGCTTGGGAACTGCCGGCAAAATCCCCACTGACGGCTATTGCACAGTCACATGAAGGCATGAGAACTCTGCAGTGCCTTTAAACATCAGCAAAAAAGAAACCTATGGCAACTTCATACACCTTGTTCCGTGTTTTAACTTGTTACGTGTTGGAGATTTTGCTGGCTATCCCCAAGCTTGCAGGAATGCTATAGGAAGGTATGACTGTCATGGAAAACATACATTCTTGTTGGATCTCAGAAAGTAAAGATACTGTCGTGGTTTAACCCCAGCCAGCAACTCAGCCCCACGCAGCTGCTCACTTACTTCCCCCCCACCCAGTGGGATGGGGGAGAGAATCGGAAAATAAAGTAAAGCTCGTGG
>JAVKLA010000005.1:32133650-32148893 GCA_034782735.1 Sagittarius serpentarius
GCTGGGCAGGAGAAGCTGAAGAGTCCTTGACTGAGTCTAAACACGACTGAGCAACAGCCGAAACCATCAGGGTGTTATCGACATTCTTCTCATCCTAAACCCAACACACAGCGCTGTCCCAGCTGCTAAGAAGACAATTAACTCTGTCCCAGCCGAAACCAGGACAGGTACTAAAGATACTAAAAGATACTAAAGAAAGATACTATAAAAGCACAGAGAGGATCAGTGAAGGTAACGCAGCTATGGAGTGAATTCTGGGTGAGGCATATGAGAGAGGCAAGGAGTCTTCAGCTAGAGTAAGGTAGTCATGAACAATAGGAAGAGGTAAGTAGGAAACGATTATTCACTTTTCTTAACTTTATGAGAATGACGGTACTCAGTAAAATTAGCAGGCAGCAGATAGAAAACTATCCAAGTTATACTCATTTGCATGGCACAGAATTAAATTGTGGAACTTCCTGTGATGGGATGTTGTGCAGGACCAAGTTGTAAACAGAGGCTTGGTCTGTCAGCCCTTACTTAAAAATCCGTCCTCTATTCAGCATTTGACTCAGGAGCTACTGAAGAGAAGGTACAAAGTAGCTCAGGAGCTACTTTGACACAAGTGGGAAAGAAGGTAAGAGGAAAGTCATATTCTGCATGCCGTGATTTTTTTTTTTTTTTCCTTCCCGCTGCATCTGTCACAGACCGCTGTTGGAGTCAGTGTCCAGAGCTAGGTGGGCCTTTGGTCACACTCGCTAAAGCTGACCCTGTGCTCCCAGCTTGAGGGAATTGTACTGTGAAATGCCTGAATAATGTTCAGTTGATGGACAAAGGATTAATTTCTTTTTCTGAAACCCGTAAATACTTTCTTTACTGTTTTCAGCAGTTTGGATGTTACCCACCAAACAATGACTGACTTTTAAAATGTTTAAGGAGAAGAATTAAAATAAATTTTGGTTCAGTGTGCAGTCAGAAATAGCTTTTTTAAAAATTCAGCAAGCTTTTGATCGGGACTGTTTCAGTAGGACCATCAATGCATCAATGAATTAGAGGTCTCACACTCAAATTCCATTTGGCTGAACTGTACTTCTCCAAGAATTTATCCAGTCGTTGAGACATAGCATACAGGTACTTTCAGTTTTCTTATTACATCAACACAGGAACACTATATTCCTTCCCTTTTATGAAGCAAAATGCTCGGTATTTTACATTTGTTGTACACTACCATTAAAAGAAGATGGAAAAAATCCAAAAGATCATTATTTAACTGTCTTACACTTAAATGTAGCAACATAGCAAAAAAAGAGTACCACAGAAAAAAATCACATCGCTCATAGAGTGAATGCCCAGATTAGTATTTTGCTTTAATAGTGTAACCCTTTGATGCATAATGATTTAATTTAAGACAAATGCATATTCTGCTTTCACCTCTTGGTAGGACATTTAACTATTGAACTATATTTATACAGTATTTTTAATTGCTTTGAGCAGAGTTCTAGAAGCAGGCGCTGGATGAGTGCTACCTGGTCTGTCTTCTGTGCCCGTTCCACACAATTGTATTAAGCCAGTGGGAAGGGAAGGAGGGATACTACTTCTGTCAAAGTAGGAAAAGTCAGAAGGATCCTTCATCTAAGTTCACGTGAATGTTTCAGAGTATCATCAGATTTGGTGCTTGTGGCTCTAGCTATGGAGTGGCTGAAGTAAGAACTTTCTCAGGAGTGAAATTCTAACAGAAGATCGTTTTGAAAATTTCTACTCCAGAAGCATGCAAATCTGCTTGATTTTTTGCTTTTCAACTCCTAGTGTTTCTCAGTGAAGGCTGCGAGCCATTTTAGAAGGTGTGTTTTAGAAAAATCCATCTTCCTAGGCTCAGTACAGGAGAAACTAAGTAAAAGGCTGCTTAAACTGTATTGTATGTGAGGCAATATTTAGATAGTATAGGATATACATTGAAAGACATAACGATCCTTCTGTGCTTGAATTCTGTAACTCAGCATCATTTTCTAATACTGCTGAGCAGAAATAAGTGAAATGTAGAATTTAATGTGGCAGCATCAGTCACTCATCTGAACAGATAAGCAGCTGTTTAAAGCTGGGTTTAGGCACTGCTGGCTTATTTAGATATTATCTGTAAAAAAATGTTTCCCTTATTTATTTCCACATGAGAATATTTTGTCTCTCTCTCCCTAAAACAAGTATTTCATTAATTTCTGAGTTATTATTTTCTATAATAATAGAACCTAGCGATGGGTTGTTTCAAATCTTTTTCTGACATTACACAGTATGGAGGTAAAAAGCTTTATCTGGCTTTATTGCATTCGGTTACAAGGGCTGTTAGTACTTCTGTATCAGGTCACTAAAATGTAAAATGACGTGCTCAGCTGGAGGGGGATGCGGTACTAATGACAGACTTTTCTGCAAGCACCTACACAGTCCTCACAATGGAAGATTACTTTCTTAGCC
Source organism: Sagittarius serpentarius (assembly GCA_034782735.1). Classification (NCBI taxonomy): domain Eukaryota; kingdom Metazoa; phylum Chordata; class Aves; order Accipitriformes; family Sagittariidae; genus Sagittarius; species Sagittarius serpentarius. The sequence continues at coordinate 32,136,096 of JAVKLA010000005.1, forward strand.
TAATGGAGTTGCCAACAAATGTATCAGACTAGGAACAACTTCTACACTAACCCCCTGCTCTTAGTTTTTTGTGTGTTCTTGCTAGTTTCTACCTTCATCCGTTTCTCCTTTTGTTTTACCTTTGTTCGGAACTGGCCAAATTGGAGTCTTCCCAGTAAAGGTTCTGTATTAACCATTGTACCTTTTCGCTGGTTTATGCAGCCCTCTAAGATGCTTTATCCTGCCTATTCGTCTCTCTCTTCTTTACCAGAGATCCTGCTACCCAGGTACCTTGGAAAATTGTATTGACCTTTCTGGTTTAACAGTACCCAATTGTTCAAAGCATATCCTTGTCTGTAAAAATTACATTATTTTGCTCTGAGGGGCACACGGTAGGCCAGCTGTTTGCTTTCTTCCTTTCTGCCGTAACTTTCATGCCCGATTTAAGATCTTTTTCTGCCTTGCTGAACAGCAAGGCCAAATTTAAGCTGAGCTGGCCTGTTGGACTAACTTATTTTCTTTGCTGCTTCTGAGTTCACTAGTTGCGTCGGCTGCATATTCACCGTGTTGCTCCCCAGCCCTGGGTGATTCCTCCTCCTGTTGTTCCTTGCTTGCTGTGCTGCTGCGCTCAGGGAGCAGAGGGAGGGAGGCCGTGTTTTGGCAGCCTGCCGCTTTACCGCCCTCTTTCTTAAGGGCCGTGCAGTGATGGGACTTAACCTGTACGTGAAGACTGTATAGCACACAGCCAGTTTCATGAGCGTGAGCCCTGCACCGGCCTGTCCATGCTGTGCAAGTCTGGGTCGCGTGCTGCGGAGGGATGGTGGCCTGTCCCTGCCACCAAGCCAGCTCTGTCGTCCAGCCTGTTGCGACTGGGCGCTTCTACTCTTGTAGAAGCTGAGGGCATCCTTCTTCATCTTCTGGTGTGTGAGCCAGCTTCCAGGCTAAAAAGGTGAAGATTTTCAAGACAGGCTTTTAGTGTACCTCTGTATTTATACGTGCTACGTTTGTTCCCAAGAACAGAGAAATTCCAAAACTATAGTATTTTTCCCATTAGTTCACCACCCTTTTGCACCTGAAGAGTTTCTACTGTTCGTCCATTGTACCGTGTGGTTGTTTAAATGTGGACTATTTGCGATATACACATCTGGTGTATACTTGGGGTGAATTTATTTGTAAAAAACCTTCACAAACCCCTGTTTTCTTGAACAAGGAGGAGGAGTAGGTTCCTCACTCAGAAAGCCCCAGACATGCCAGCTGGCCAAAGAAGATCTGTCCTTTTTCTTCTTTTCAGGGTTACAATGAAACTTTCTCTTCTGGCCTGCCATTTTTTCCTGAAAAAATTAGCCCTTTTTGATGAAAAACCTGTCAACGACTCCCTCAGAGGCTGGTCGAATTCCTCTGAATGACTGTCACCCATCATTTCTGAGGCAATGCAGAATATGTTTATGTGGGAACACGCACAGCCAAGTGTTTTGCCACACCAGACAATCCGTGTAATTGCAGATAAGCTTTTCTATAGGGGCGAGCCACCGAAACTCACTCCAAGCTCCTGCTGCTGCTCCAGCAGGCAGTTCCCACCAGTGAGCACCTTGTCCCAGCCGAGCACACGATTCAGCCTTACTCAGCCTGGCAGTGTTCCTGGTGCTGCTGGTGAGCCGCTTTGTCTGGAGTGACCGCTCACAACCAGGGAGACGGGGCAGATGCTGAGCGGTATGACAAGCCTTTAGGTCATGGAAGTGATCCTGAAGCTCACAAAATTTGTTCGAAGTACAAGTACAACTGTTGCCTGGGTCACAGGAGGACCTCCACAGTTGTTCTTGCTGTTATTTGTGGAGTATACTGCTTTAAAAGAGTACATTTTAAAAGTATTACCTGTGGTCTTCTACTTAACTCTCCATGCAAAAGAATCCGTGATGAACATTAATATATGTGAAAGGGAAGAGGTATCTGAGAAATAATCTACATTTATTGACAGTTCAGTAGTAGCCCACTGACTGAAAATTACCTCATTTTCCTCAGAGTCCAGGGCATCTTTGCAGTTTGGCAGTCCAGGTTTGTAGCGGGGCCAGAGTCGATGGAAAAGAAGTCCCCGCTCCTGCCAGCCGATGCTGCCAACATGCCAGATGCCCTTGCCAGAACAAAACAAAATGTTTACTTGGCTCTGGCATATGGATTTTCAAGGAGGAGAAGACAGACTAACACCATGGGGTGGACAAACCACCCAGACCATCAGCAGCACTTCAAATATGTTTTTAATGTTCTCTATCTTTTCCTTATAATGGTTTGAAAGCTGTTCCACAGATGCACAGCAAACCTTCACAGGGCACAGAGCATGGGCAGATGCACAGGCAGCATTATTCCCATCCGATGCATCTACTCTGCTGCAAAGCAGTAATTCACAACCCTGTGAATTACTCCATAGCACCTTTCTTGAAAGGTTTATGGCACAGGCAAGAGGAAAATTTCCTCATGCCCAAACAAAGGTATTCCTAGACAAAGGAAAGTTGGACCCATGACTTAGCAATGATGCCAGTGATGCAAGATAAGCATATTCTAATTAGTTCAGTTATTTTCCATTTACCATGAACAGGGATAGCAGAATTTAAATCATGTCAGCTGATACTACCTATTTCTTTTCCAGTAGTCTTTCATGAAGACAGTATTTCCAGCTGGGACAAGTGGAATTTCTTTTCAGATGCCAGTTCACAGAACTACAAACCCACCCACTTTTACGTAGTTTAGTTTAACCTGAAGAAATTACATTTCCTCCCTTCTTGCTTTTCTGTTCTACCTGGGTAAATATGAAAACACTCAGAAAACAGATATTAATGAAGCCTAACAGATGCTAAAGAAACTAACAAATGAAGCAGGCAAAAATCCCTTTTTTTTTTTTTTCCCAGGTGGCCTAATTTTTTCCCAGAGAAGTGGACAAGCTTAGTTAGAAGGAAGGAGAAACAGAATATGAGAAGGCTTTACGTTTAACTTTCTTAAAGTAAGAAGGAGAGATACAAAAACAGACAGCCCCGAGGGATGATCAGTCCTTGGATCCTGGACCGAAAGGGGAATATTATTTACAGGAAAGTGGGTAGGAGTTTGGCCATTCTTTCAGAAAAAAAGAAATCTGTTTTGCAAGACAGGCACAAAGGCGGACTTATTTCTTAACAAGTTACAAAATTTACGTTACAAACTTAAATCCTTCATGAATCATATAAAATACCACTCCTGGTAAGAAAAATTTCTCTTTTCCTTACTCTGACTGAATGTATAATAACCTGTATCATGCAAAATGTGTTGCAGCGAGTGCATCGTTCAGATAGCCAGCCTGCATCTACCTGAACACTTTGTGCAGCACGAGAGGAGTGGGTCTGTAGAGAGAAACAGCGGCGCTGAGGATCCAGCTCCACACTGTATGCTCATGTCAGGTTTTTCTTTGCACGACCTCTAATGCAGTCCTGCACAGGTATCCAAGAGAGCTGCACAGTGTGAAATAAAGCCCAGTAAAGGGGACGGCTGAGATACTCGCTTTAAAAACATGCCGCTTCTCAAACTAGAACAGTCATGTAGACATCCCCCTTGACGTTCAGTACCTGGAAACTAAGAAAACTGATGTCATTTAATACAAATCAGTTCTTGAACAATCTTTCCTGACAATAAAAGCAGAGAAAGTGTTTTGCCACAACTGGATCAGCTCATGATTAGCCAAGGAATAGCTTGTAGTTTGTGTATGTTGGCAGGGCAAACACTTTCCCGCTGAGCAAGAGAAGTTATTCACGTATGACAGCTTCACAGATGACCAGTAACTAATTTCCTGGTTCACAGATCTGATGAAAGTAAGATTTCTAAACAGGCCTCTAGATTTTTTCTTACTATCCAGTATAAAAAGATGTTGGGAAAAGGACCAAAAATGTCATATCTTAAAGATAAGTAACCTTTAAAGAAAATAATGACGTATTTTTAATAACAAATTGTTACAAAGGCTTGGGAAATACATCAAAGTCTGAACTGTTTTAAAGCCTGTTTCATTTAGGCATTAAACTGATTTCATTTCTTTTGAGTATAGCTGGAAGACTGTTGCATACTGTTCAAGATGTCAGTAAAATCTAGGCTCTCCATTCAGAACTGTAGGACATTTCATCCTAGACTTTATGCGATTGAGATGGCAACACAGAATTTAAAATACAAATAGAAGGCTGTGGATTAGTGGGACTTTACCAAGAGTTCCTGTGATACGTAAAGGTCTTGTTGAAGGGAAACCTGCCCAGCAGTTCTCTTCATTTACTCAGATAAACAACCACTTGTGAGAAAGGCTGCTGAGAATAGGAGACAGAAAAAAAGTTAGGTTAACTGCACGCACCCCATACAAACTGTATTCGATGTGAGGCTTTATTCTGAGTATATGTTCCTGTAGGTAGTTTAGTCCTAGGCTTAAAAATACAAAACTACAGGAACTCTGTAGGAGACAGTAGTAAGGCCTCCATGGGAATGCTGCAAGATTTCACAACTTTTGCCTGGGGCTGTTGGGGAAAAAAAAAACAAACCAACAAATTTAAGGTGTGTTTTTCATGGTTTATTTCAAAGAAATTAGGCCTCTTGATATGAAGTCCACACATGGTGTGTTAGAGTGGTAGTTAGGTCGTGTGATTCTGATTTGGTTTTGGCCTTGACTTTGATAACTGTAGTTTGCAATTGCATGCACACTAGGTAGGCAACATGCTGGTTGAGGGGAGAGATGGCACATTATAACCCTGAGGAGAGAATGAACCTTTAGGCGCTAAATATATCCAGTTCATACCTGGCCAGACCTCAGCAGGACCTTAATAATCCTCCTGTTTTAATTCACATCCACGTGTTTATTTGTACACGTTCATTACGTCCTTATCTGGCATTTCTCTAGTTTTTAAAGATTGTTAAAACTGACAGATCACAATTGCATTACTGCACAGAATTAAATCTTGTAGTCTGTACTCAGGCAAAACGTACATTAATTTCCATTCATGAGCTGCAGGAGTGTACTGGCTGTCGTGTGCTGGTGAATGGTGTTTCCAGTAAAGTATGGTTCCTGACATGTGGGTCAGTAATCTAACAAGAAAAAAGAAGAGATGATCTGTTTAATGTGCATTTGTCCTCCTAATGCTCTGTTAATGCGCTGTCATCTAAGGGTAGGATTTGCTTCGTTGCAGAAAGCTGTTATGCATCTCTCTGCAACAGCGCCTAAACCTTGTAAGGAACTGCTGTTAATGGGGTGAATTGCTAACTATCAATTCTGGAGCCAGCGAGCACATCTCAGGGGAAGATTTATTATTCCTTTCTCTTTGTTGAATAGTTACATGCAAATAGAAATTTCCTCATGCTTGTTCATCATTCAGCGTCACTCGGCAAACTTTTTTGTCATGTTTTCCTTCATTAGAAGCATTCAAAATACGAGTTTAGTTGTGTCTTTCCAGCTGCCTTATCCTGGTCTGACAAAGGCAGAGTACGTTTTCTGTGGATATTCTTAAATATGAAATCGGGATTATTTTTTTTTTCTATGGCTATTATTCGTTCATTAAGAACCACTACTTTGGTATTTAGGGATAAAGACTACAGAAGATATCAATGTGTCTCATAAATCACTAAAAAGCACAGATAAGTATACCCCTGTACATTCACAGTTGCTAAAATATGCAGTTGTTATGTATGGGAATATATTGAATATATGAGAACATATATTTATACTCATCTTAAGCATAAAATTCCTCTGTGGATACTTACAAAAGCAATCTTCCAATATTTTCCTTAACTTTATCTTTCACTGAGGTGGATATAATGCTTCCTATGGAAAAAGGTACTATTCACAGAAATGTGCTTTTTACAGCTGAATTGAGCTGATGAAGAAGGATCGGTAGGTCTCTTGTCTTGTTTTTTCAAGTGCTTAGATATCAGAAAGGACTTAGGAAGAAATCTTGACTTCAGGAAGCATCCCTAGAGCAGTAGGGGAAAGGCTGGGAATGGGAGCAGAGAAGAGTTTTGAGGTGTCCGAAGCGAGAGGAAAAGCATGCAGTTTAGTATGGGAGACAGGGAAGAGAGTGGAGCAGCAGCAGGACTTGATTTGAGTGAGGACCAGGGTCAGGAGGAGTAGGGTGGTGGACCTAGAAAGAAGGGGGACAATAAGAGGAATATGGCTGAAAGTGAAAATAAATTCTTTTGGGAAAGCTTTAAAATTCTGGCTTCATGGCAGATGTTGTGGACTTTCTCCCTTGTGGAACAATGGAGAAACCAGGATCATGTAAAAATACTTGTTTCCACCTTCTGTGGTAGAAACAGGAGGGGAAATAGTTGTCTCCGTCTTGGAGGCTGTCTTCTGAATATATCCCTGATGGGGTCTGCAGAGAGCTTCATCCATGGGTCAGGAGACACTGCCTTTCAGATCTGCCTTTCTAATAGCACTCAAATTCACTGCTGAAGGCCAACTGTAAACAAGTCAGGCCTTCTGTTTGCTGGTGGCTTATGGTCCCCTTTTTGTTAAATGATTTGCTAGGCGACAAGCTGTACCTCTGTGCATATGAACAGCTGTCGGCACACCCTGCCGTGAGGTATTTGGTCACCTCAGAAGCATGCTAGCATACTTCTCTATGACAGGGACAGGGAGGGCACACACTCCTCTAACACCTTCTCCAGAGAGAGAGCTCTTGGATGAAAGGTATCTTTAGGCCCAGCTCTCTCCGGTGATACCCATGCACTATACATCCAGCGGAACGTGGTTGTTCCCGCCGCACCAATGCTCAGGATTTAGCTGGGAAGTACTGTAATAAGCCAGTTGTGAGGGAAGAAGACCAAGCGCTCTAGTTAGAGGTATGGTCCCAACGGGCTTTCCGAACAACTGCCTGGAAAACTGCCATTGTTTGGAGTGGGGCTGTTTAAAGCCAAAAGAGGAGAGGAGATCATGCTATGAACATGGGGAACATGGGTTAAGGCTCAATTAAATGACTCTGCAGAGAGGAGAAGCTCTGCCCAGTACAAAATTAAGACTGTATGTGATCATCCTTAGTTAATACGTATTTGGGGGACAAAACTTTCATCTTGGAATTGCAGATAGTACATGTATGGTACATCGGCAGAGGTGCTGAGCTGAAGGACATCAAACACACAGTGTAGTGTGTTGAGACATATTGTGAAAAACCCATCAGAAAAAATCCCTGCAATTATGTACGTAGGAACTACAAATGACTAAATACTATCACTTTCATATATCCACAGCTAACTGATGAGCTGGTGAACTCTGGACTCTTCTGATTTGGACTTAGTCCACAAACTTTATAAAAAATGTTTTTTGTTCTCGATCAGTTTCATTTCCATCTAGTTTCCTTACTTCCTCCTTGTTATTTTGGGTAGGAAATACTGTAAGAAATAAATACTTGAAGGTAACTTACAGGTGTTTATTTGGCCAAACTCTCACTTCAAACGAGCATTTTTTTCACCCTCAGGATCTTGTTTTGCTAACTTAAAATTAATAAAGCACCTTATTAATAGGAGGTTTGAGATGGACACAAAAAGAAGAATTAAGTTTTTTATTTATCCTAAAAGATGCAGAAACTTCTGAGGCAGACATGTAAAACCTATAGATCTGTCTTTCTAGGAGTCTGCATGGTGCTGGACCAGATGATGTGATTTCCTTGTCCTTGCAAGAGGTCTGATTAGAAAATGGGGATGTTCTTTCGGGACTTGAAATTCTATGAAAGAATTCTTTAAATTTGTCATACTGCGCCTATTGTTAGGTAAAATAGGGCTGCCTGCTGAAATCTGTGCCATTTGGTTGGCATGTTACCTTCTCAGTATGGTTTTTCCTCATTCAGAAGAGCATTTGCTGGAGAGACGTCCAGTGGGACGGTTCCAGCAGCTCCTCAGGACTGTCACCGCCAGCTGCAAGCACTTCTGTCCTTGGTCTGTGTTCCACAGCAAGACACACAGTAAGCTGGGTCCTGCGCTGCCCACCTGCACACTACTATCCTGACCTAGACGAGCTCTCTCTGGGATGAAAGAATAGCCCATTCTCCAGCTCCTTTGGCCCATCTCCAAGACTGACAGCCAGGCACAGTTTGCTTCTCAGATAGATGCTTCTTAACAGGGAGCTGGACCGTGGCAACATAAGCCATTTAACATAACAGCAGTTCTTATGCCTGTTTGCCAGAGTGAGTCATGTAAAGTTTGTAAGCTGTCAATTAATATTTTTTGTCTTAAAATATTTGTTTAAGAAAGGCCCTTGTGACTCTAACAGACGTAAATGCCACACTGCTAGAAGTCAGCCATCTGGACTTTGTAATCTGGCAGGTAAACAAGTGGACCAGGCTCTTTGACATCTCTCAGATTATTGCTGATCATATGAACATTAACGTTTCCAAAGGTGTCTCTTTGCTTCGTCACATTTCAAAGACTCCATTAATTTTGTTTTCAGATGTTTAAATATTTATTTTGACCTTTTACCTCCTGGTATAACCTCCTGGCTTGTTGGACCGGCCAAATCAAAATACACTGATGTGTTCTGAACGGCCTTGCTGCTTGTATAAACACGCTGCATAAACAGCTCTTGCAGAACAAAAGAACGAGTCCTCCACCGTATCGCAGCAAGTCTCTTTGTCCATTTCACATTATCCATACAGGTAGGGGCTGTGCTGAGATACGCCAGCTGGTTTTCCAGCCTTCGTACCCCGCGTTCTTGCTCACAGCCAGGGTTCTTCCCCCCCCGCCACGAGTACTGCTGAGGTAAGACCAACACCGTGTTGTTATCTGTTCGATGCGCAGGTGCCGCTGCTGGAGTACCGACTCTGCTCCTGGTCCTGGCGGTGCCTACCCTGGGTGTCCTCGCCTGCTCGGGATTCTGAATGTAGCTGGATTTACCTTGTCCTCTGCCTAACACAAAGGACTCCCTTTGAAGATGAGGACCGCGACTCTTTTTGATTCCTGTGGCACCGTCCTAAGCCAAATAAATTACACTTTACAATAAATTACCCTACTGATTCCTATGAACTTTAAGAGGACTGAGGCATCCAGGAACTCCTTCATGAAGTAAATCAACTTTTGAAAGGCTAAGAAATATTTTTAACTTGTTCCAATATGCCTTATAAAACACTTATGCTGATCTGTGACAGTTGCATGATTCGGTCCAATGGGGCAAGTTACAGTGTTAAAACCCAATAACATAGGCTGTACAGTGAAAGTAAAATCACCATACGTAGGTGCTTTAACTTGAATAACAAATTGTGAAATATAATAGAGATTGAAATGTTGATTGTATGTGATAAATGTAAGAGTACTACGTCTGTCTGTACTATCCTATATGTTTTGTGTACTGCATATTTTTGAATGGCCCCATCATCATTTATTGGGATTACTGGGTTTTAGAGAGACAGTCAAAGCAAAAACATTTCATTTTTTTAGAGCTATATTTCTTGAGGCTATTGGATAGAATTTGAAGGACTTGAAATAAAAGTCAGTGATGAGGAATTTTTTTTATTTTAAATATGTTCAGAACACCCAAGACGTGCATAGCATGCTCAGCTTAAAGGAATTTACCTGTGCTTCACTGACACAAGATTTACCATATTCTTTTCTTAAAACAATTCTGTTGAAAAATGCCGTTACGGTTATTGCTGCTGATGTTAGGAGTCAAATGTCAGCTTTCAGGGAAGCAGCGTAATGTATTGGTTTTGATTTATATTATTACTATTATTATTATTATTATTATTATTATTATTATTACTAAAGTAGCAATATAACACTTAGGAGTTTGGAAATGGCGTCCATGTTAAGATCAGCCAAGTGGACCATGAAATGGTAGGAAACATATTTTTTAAAGTGAAAAGATTTAAAATATAAAAAAAGAAAAAGATATACAATAAATGGCAAAAACAGAGTAGCACAGTAAAAAAATTACTATATTTACATTTTTATGCTGCAGATGCCAGGTGTTGCCTTCCTGTAATGAAGGCATACATTTGGGAGAATTATATGCTTTTTCAAGAACTTGATATTATTCTAATGTTCATAGTGTTGTAAATAAGAGTTTTAAAGTTCTGAGACCGTTTCCCTATTTGATAGAGTACTGAATGATCCAACTGTGTGTTAATACATGAAAGTCAGATCCCAACTGTGAGTCAAAGCTAAATGTTTACTACGGCCTTCGCAAAATGGGAACTCTATTAGAGACAGAGAATGTTTTTGTTCTGACTGTGTCTACAGTGTTTCAGTGTTGGGTTTCTTGTTGGTTTGTTTGGGGTTTTTTAAGTTGTTAAAGAAATGCACATTCCTTTCATTTTCCATGGTGTGCTGGGAATTAGTTTGAGCGTGAATGTTGAAGAAACACAGTGATATTGAATCAGCTGGCTCAAGTAATAGTGCAATGTCTGATGCTTCAAGAATTATAAGCTTTGAATCATATTTTATTAGCACAACCTTGCTAGCTACTTAGAAATAGATTTTATCTTTTTAGAACTGATACTGTAGAGGTCCGTAATAATAATATTTACATGAAACAAGAATAGGTCAATTAATAATTTACACCCCCTTCTTTTATTTGTATAATTTTGTACTATATATTTACATGTAAAAGTGTAGAGTCTTCATTAAGAAATGTCAATAATACTGTTTTAGTTTAATTTTAACTATTTGTTACAAGATGAAAATTTTTTAAATAGGTGAAAGTGATAACTTCCCTGTAGAGGAATGTCAAAGTGTCAAACACTACTGAGTTTCATAAATTGTATAATTATTTGAAAGAGAAATGAGCTGTCTTCATACATAAGAAACTAATACGCTGTAAGCCTTCTGTACAAAAAAAAATTGTGTTTTCTTGTGTTTCATTTGGTTTGGTTCTTTTGCAGTATGACTCATTTTTATATAATCTACAACCACAACTAAATCTTTTGCCAAATGCATGATTGCCTTTTCCTTTTCTAATACACGGTGTAAAAAGCAAAACTCTTTAGTTTTTGCATGGAAATGACCTGGGAAGGAAAGCCACCTCTTTTTTTAAATCAGCAACACAGATGAGGTAGGTCTCACATACTGATCAGATAGTTGAAGATTTTTCTGTTTCACGTAATTGTGTAAATTTGACTGGGACCTTCAGTTTCAAATTGTTGTCAAGAAAAACTAACTAATGTATCATCTGCTTTAAAACGCAAGGTTCTTAATTAAAGTTTATATAGATAGACATATTCGTTGTTTCTTTATATTTCAGGAAAATTGATATTATTTGATACTGATGAATACTGAACTGTTTTTTTAGTTACTTTTTATCTTTTTTCTTTTCAAATGAGTAGAGCAGGACCGTGCTTTGTCCTTTTTATGAATGAAAAGTAAATTACAATTAAATAAATGTATTAATGTTACTCAAAATATAATAACTGTCTTTTGAATTGGAGCTTTCTAATTTCCTAACAGTCATGTGGTCATCTGCGACAGTTAAGGTGTGGATGGAGTGAGGTCCTGTGCATCCCTGCCCTGCCTTCTTGTGAATTTTGCTGGAGTTAAAGAGCTTTTGTGGGATAAGGGTGACTGGTTTGCTTTGATTATAGGTGATAGACCGATTTTCCTAACATCAGTGACAGAGAGCCTCCTGAGAGCTTTTCAGCATTTTTGGAAGCAAGAGTTAACCAAGCAGAGTATTTTTTAAGGTAACGTTTTCTACTCCAGTAGATATATGTTGTGGTTTAACCCCAGCTGGTGACTCAGCCCCACCCAGCCGCTCGCTCCCTCCCCCCGTGTTGGGATGGGGCAGAGAATCGGAAGGGTAAAAGTGAGAAAAGGCGTGGGCTGAGATAAAGACAGTTTAACAGGGAAAGCAAAAGCCGCGCACGCCAGCAAAGCAAACCAAGGAATTAACCCACCGCTTCCCGTGGGCAGGCAGGAGTTCAGCCATCTCCAGGGCAGCCGGGCTCCGTCACCCGTAACCGTCACTTGGGAAGACAAACGCCATCGCTCCGAACGTCCCCCCCTTCCCCCTTCTTCCCCCAGCTTTACATGCAAAGCGTGACGTCCTGTGGTCTGGGATACCCCTCAGGTCAGTCGGGGTCAGCTGTCCCGGCTGTGTCCCCCCCCAGCTCCTTGTGCCCCCCCAGCCTCCTCGCTGGTGGGGTGGGGTGAGGAGCAGAAGAGGCCTTGGCTCTGGGTAAGTGCTGCTGGGCAGTAATGAGAATGAAAACACCCCTCTGTTATCAACGCTTACTTCAGCACAAATCCAAAACACAGCCCTGTACCAAGCTACTGTGAAGAAAATTAACTATCCCAGCCAAAACCAGCACAACATATTACAAAGAAACGTGGCTGAAATGGCAAAACTTCATACTCATTAAATGCTTTGTGTGATCACAATAGTTTCAAGAGGTGACATCAAGTATAACTGACTGAGGTACTGCCTGCCTTTGAGGGGTCACATTCAGGCCCTAAAATGCACAAAATGTGGCACATAAGAAGTTGGTGAAGCTGACGGTTCTGTTGAAGAACTTGGTTTCATTTATCTTCAGAGATACCAAATGAGAAGACACAACGAAGAGAGTGTTCCTCATACCCTGCAGCTAAAAGACTGCCTAGTCAACCGGAGCAGGGCTGGGGCCTGGGGAGGAGAAGATAATCTCTACTTTGATGGGTATGTCATATTTTTATCTTGGTCTCTAAGAGAAAGAAGGGTTTGAGTCTCTGTCTGACAGTTCTCCGCTAATGATTGCGAACCTATTGGGTGATGACAGACAAGTTCAGCAGCTATCGTACGTGTCGTGGTTTAACCCCAGCCAGCAACACAGCACCACGCAGCCGCTCACTCGCTCCCCCCCCACCCAGTGGGAT
>JAVKLA010000005.1:32150381-32185467 GCA_034782735.1 Sagittarius serpentarius
ACTAGGGGAAATGGCATTAAACTGAAAGAGGGCAGATTTAGACTAGATATAAGGAAAAAATTTTTTACAATGAGGGTGGTAAAACCCTGGCCCAGGTTGCCCAGAGAGGTGGTAGAAGCCCCATCCCTGGGAACATTCAAGGCCAGGCTGGAGGGGGCTCTGAGCAGCCTGATCGAGTTGGAGGTGTCCCTGCTCACCGCAGGGGGGTTGGACTAGATGGCCTTTGATCATCCCTTCCAGCCCAAGCCATGCTACGATTCTATGATTCTATGATTTTCATGGTGTTAGGACATGGGCACTGCGCAGGAACCACCTGCCTTCTGCACGGAGCAGCGGGGTCTGGCAGAGGAAGATTGCTCCTCTCCGTTGCTTCCAGAGATGATCCGTTTTTCTTCAGCTTTTCTACCACTAGTTCCTTTTGCTTTGTCATTTTAACATTCTTCGTATTTCCAAAACCAGAAGAAAGGACAGAAAGCGTGGAAGTCCACATGAATGGGAAATAAAAGGTAATGTTTGCCTCTCTAACAGAAGTAGCGCTGTCTTGTCTTTTCTTGACAGGCAAACGTGTTTTTCTTCTACCTGGATGCCAATTAACCAAGTCTGCTCTAAAGGATGTCGTGAAAAGACAGGTGAAAAGTGTTTCCTTCACCTTCCAGCCTTCGTTGATCTTGACTCTGGTCTATTCTTTTGATTAATATAGATGACACTGGAAATTATGCCAATTTTCGGTCCCCCAAACCCTTAAAAAACTCATGATTTAGCTGATAACTTCAAAAGGCAACCCCCAATGAACACTGATGAGTGGGTTTTACTGGTCTATATTTAAAGAGTCTAATAGGCTCTTTAAAACCTGATGCCTTTGGTCTTCAGTGTGTTGTCACAGCCAGTAACTGCTTCCCAAAAAGGTATGAAACCGTTTCTTCCTCTCCCAAAGCAAGCAGCAGGCATGACAACATGCGCTATCAGCTGGCGGTCAAAAGGCAAATCTAAACAGAGAATATGAAGATACTGACGAGGCATCGTCCCCTCTAGAAGGCTGTCGTGGTGCAGCTACTTGCCCATGTCACCTCCATCCTTCAGAGGTATGTGACCCCTGCTGACAGCAGCACATAGCAAAGCGTTTCCATGGCGCTGAGATAGCCCAGCGCCAGCCCTCCTGTCCGCTACCGGCTGCTCCGCTCCGGGCAAATTCACGTCCTCGCTGGTGGTCCAAGTGGGCACGCAGCTCCCGGGGGTCACACGCCGCAGTCAGCAGGGATGGACGGCACCAAGGGGTCATTGCCGGGCTGCAAGGCTGGTGTTCAAGCCTGCGGGAAGTGCCCCTGTGGCGTGGCCCCAGGGCAGTGGAGGGCACGCAGGCAAGTGGGGCAGTTGTCCTCAGAGCACCAAGCCTCTGGCTAGCCACGGCGCCGGCGCCCTGGCCTCAGAAACGATACATTCAGCACAAGACACGGAATTCTCCTTGCACCCCAACGGGAGGAGGGAAGCAAATATTTTCCCAGATTAAGGCCCGCTGAGCAGGCCGCACTCCCCTCGCCGGCGAGCCCTGAAGCGAGCCTTGGGCTTTGGGAGCGCGCAGTGTCGGCGGCTCGGATCCCTGTGCCAGTACCCGGATTAGCTGCACGGTGATGTTCGTTTCTGGTTCTCACAGGGAGAAAGACATAAAAGCACAAAGTTCCCAGAGGCACTCAACTCAAGGGATTTATCCTGCCCAGACAGCTCCCTGCGAGCAGCCGCTCCGCCGTGCCTGCAGCACGGTAGCACTCACGGGACGCAGCAGCTGATTTGTACTGCTGGAGCCAAACGGTGTTTCCTTGCTGCTAAACCCTCGTACTACCCGCACCAGGGCTGCTGTATATACAAACCCTCCGTGAGGCACTGTCCCCGGCCGGCGTTTCTCCCAGGACTGGTTTGCAGACGGCGCAGCCCCGAGCCATGCCAGGGCCTCTTGCGGGGGTGTCTGTGTCCCGGGGCTGGCGCTACCACCTGCACTGGGGATTTGGGTTTTCCATTCAAAATCTACTGTAGGTTCTGCGAAAGCTCAGTTCCTACTGCTAACTTACCTGTATCTGCGATTCAAAAAGTGGGATGGCGACCTGCACAGGGCTTTAGGGCAAGGCTGTGTGTGACGAGGCTTTTGCTGATCCTCCTCTTGCGCCTCATCACTGAAGTGCTATTATTTGTCTTGTGAGGCCGTGTTTAGTCAATAATATTCATGAAATCATATATCGTTTTCTCTGCCCAGGAGTTTTTTAGCTATAGATGTTGAGACATACACATCAGTCAGATCTCCTCTACGACAGCACTCTGAAGCAGTTAATTACTGATCTTAATTTAACTGTATTCTGACAGAATAGTCTACTGCATAGCAGTCTCCCTATGGATCGACCTGCAGCTCAAAGAGCTGTCGAAAAATCCCCCAGTTCTCCACGAAGCTCCTCCATGCCTGCCCTGTCAGAGCACGGCAGTACCACTGCAGGCCTCCGAAACGTGTGCTGATGCCAAGATGATGTCTCTTCTGGCATCAAACCTCAAGACCCTTCAGCCAGCTGCAGTCCCTGATTTGATCTCCAGTAAAAAGTACGTGATGGAACAATACAAAAGGATCTATAGGGGGTGGGTGTATTTATATACATGAGCCTTGTACAAGTAGGTTAAAATATGTGCTGAGATTGTAACAGAATCTGACAAAAAATAATACCTTAAGGAAAAAACAGCCAACAGAGATGAGCTCTGCAGTTTTGTGTGGCAGCTTTTATATAGGCAGTTTAAACTTTGTGCTCGCAGAGCCAAGAAAGAGCCCGCAGAATGACTCCACTGGGTTCTGCTCAGCAGAGTTTTCCATTGTTAACCTACGGCACTGACTTCTCTGTGATGTTGTGGATGTGATGATTTAGACAGCGGTACCAGAGAAAAGAGGAGAAAATAATTCTGTTTAAACAAGGGAGGAAACAATAATTCAAACTCTCAAGACTGAGCCAAACATGCTAATACAAATGACCTAGAAAATAGCATAAATTTTCACTGTTATTAACTGTGTGTTGCTATACAGCACAATAACCCGCTCCTTTGGGGTTTATTGATTCCAGGATGTAGGAAAACGGGATTTTTTCTATAGAAACAGCATAATCACTGACTTGGTCTTTTTTTAGTCAGTACTGAGCAAGCTAGAAGACTTCACTCTGTCAGGAACACAGGGTCACAGAAAGCATGAACTTAGTTAACACAGTTTATTTCCCTATCTTGCCTCTTCTGGAAAATCCTTGCTGTGATGGGATAACCTGGTGGCTTCTGGCCAGCGCTCTCCCTGCTCTCAGCCCTCCAGCAAACATAAGCTAAAGTGGGTATTTCTATCATCAGAAATACTTAGCCTCTCTTTCTTCCTTTCTTTGTCTTTCTTTGCCTTTCTTTGCCTTTCTTTTCTTTCTTTTTTCTCTTTTTTTCTTTTCTCTTTTTTCTTTTCTTTTCTTTTCTTTTCTTTTCTTTTCTTTTCTTTTCTTTTCTTTTCTTTTCTTTTCTTTTCTTTTCCTTTTCTTTTCTTTTCTTTTTTCTTTTCTTTTCTTTTCCCTTTTATTTTTTCTTTTTTTCTGTTTTCTTTTCTCTTTCTTTCTCTCTCTCTCTTTTTCTGTCTCTCTTTCTCTCTTCCTTTTCTCAAAAGAAAAACCAAACTAGGAACTTGAACACTGGTAGTATAAAGCCATCAGCAAAGAACATCATCCCTGGTCAACCTCTGAAGCAAAGCAAAGTCCCTCAAAGACTAGCCATGTATTTAAGAGATTTTGCAAGCACTCGATTTACCACACAGTTCTGATGATACAAGACAGAGGTAAAACCAGCATGACTTTTACTTCTGTCAGGCCCTGCATAGGCTTCTTCCAAAAGCTCTGAATCAGATTTGGAGGATCAAGGATATATTCCAGTGATTTACATCAGTCATGGATATCTTAAGGGATTTGAAACCATGTGCTCTGAAAGCTAAGCAAAAGCATATGTGTTGTGCCTTACCTGGTGACTAACACACAATTCCTCATCTAATTTCATAATGTAACTGATAGATTGTGGGATGCCAGCATTTATTCCATCATACAGCATAGCAGAAGGGGGGGGGGGCAGAAATACAAAAATTTGGCTTTACGCTGGATGACAGGGTATTTTCGTCACTGAAGGATTTAATCACTATAGCCAACCTTACTCCACCCCAACTCGGGTACCTCCATTACCAACACCATGTATAGGAAGCCAGCCAGGCAGTCTTCAATGAGCCGTTCGGCCCCGAAACAGGCTGCTCACCCTCACCTCGGCTCCTGGCACGCAGAGCACCCCTAGGAGAGCTGTGCCCATTGCTGAAGCCAGGCTGGATCCGCCTGGATGGCTGGTTACCTCCGATGAGTATAAAGGGAAGCTTTTGGAGGGAGATTAGCTGCCCTAAGAGAGGCAGCCAACATACAGTTTTTTGCAACGAGATCTTGAATTGCTGGAAAACTTAGATTAATCATCAGTGAAATACTTGAACCTTATTATACCACAAGGAAAATCCTGTGGGATGTCTGCTCAAGAGAAATTGAATTTGTACCACTCTAGCACAGATGAAACTCAGAGCAACCAAAGCAAAGGAACTAGTACTGTGAAATATGCCACTGGAGAAATAGCAAACAGAGAAGTAAAAAGATTATTTCTAATGATATCATTAAAATCAAAGTGTTGTTGACAGTATTAGCTTCTCAGGAATTAATGAACTAGAACCTACTGTGAGAATAATTGCATGTAAACTACAATAATATTGATGTTATGCCAGAAGCTGTGATGTCTATCGAGAATTAATTTACAAAATCAAACCTCAAAGGAAGTCAACTCCATTTATGACCTTTAAAAACACAAGTAAACACAGGATGCAAGAAATCTCACAAGAAAGCATATTTGTAAAACTACAGTGTAAAACCTTGCATCTAGAAGATCCTTTTCTAAAATCACAAATGTATGATCAGTATTTGAAGCATTTCCCTTTTCATGTTTGAAAACCCAGGCCCACCTGCAGGTCCGCATCCCATCCCATCCCCATCCCGTCCCCGTCCCCAGGGAGATGTCCGATGCCCGGGGCTGGGGCTGTCCCCAGTGGCCCCAGCTGCCCTGCTCCCCACATGCCCTATGAGTTGCCAGCCTCACCGTGCTCTGCCATTGCTGGTGATATCTCCTATATCAGTGCCGGAAACTGTTCAAGGAATTCAGGCCACTAATGTGGCGAAGCAGCTGAATTTGGCAGATTTGCCATAGAGAGCCTTAAAAATCTGTGTGGCTCTGAAAGCAAAATATACGTTGGGTAATAGCATTACTGTGCCTCATGTATAACAGTGACACAGCGTGGCAGATTGAGAGTGGATATGTGAAAATAAGATCTGTCTGACTGACTGGTAATTGGGCTTCTTTTCTTTTTTTTTTTTTTATTTTAAATCATTTATGGATTTAACTGAGCAGGAGGCTTTGAAAGAACAACAGGTGGGAAAGAAGAGCGTGTCTCCAGATAGCCATCTCTCAGCAAATTCTGCAGACCTGTTCAGCAAACTTGCTAGATCTAATTCCTTTGAAGGTTTCACCTCTTTTCTTGAGCCAATCTCTACTGGGAAGGATCAAAGGAGAAAAAGTAGAGTGAGCCGTTCCCAGTCCAGAATGGACTTTCCTTTGCAGTGGGCCATAGCTGATCGGGAAGGGATCCAGGGATCTCCAGGGGCTGTCAAGCCAAGAGGAGCACGGTACCCCTGTCCCAGGGCTTGGGGCGAGCGCAGGCAGACAGGATTGCGATACGAAGCCTCAACAAATGTGCAGCTGCTCTTGTGATCACGGACAAGGAAGAAAGATCTCCAGTGCATTATGGCTGCGAACATCATGTCCACTGCGTGTTTACCACTGGGGAAGCTAGGAACAGCGTGAGAAAGCAGTGAGAAGTACTTCTGAGAGCTTTTATTCCCTTCTGCCTCAAACCTAGTGAAGAGTGATACGAAGATTAGAGAGCTGCAAAAATTCAGCAGCGAGCAGAGTAAGAACACATCCTAGAGTAAGTGGATGCAGTGAGAGAGCGTGCCTGATCTTCATGGGGTCACTGCTGAGCAGCAAGGATGGAACAGGTCATGGAGTAGAGGACTTTAAATGAACAAACCCAAATTATTCATAGGTCTTGGATACAGTTTGTAAACATCATCAACGTTTATGAATGAATAAAAGCTGTCGCTATTGGTACCAACAGCTATCAGAGGATACCCCTTCCTCAAAGAGGGCTGCGAGGTTTGGGTCTGAGCAGCCATCGCTGGGTGACTCTGTGGTCTCCTCAGCCGGCCTGCGCTGAACAACAGTGTGGTTAGCCATGGGCCATTGCTCGCGGGGGCAGCAATTACGATTAAGAGGCTATGCAGGGTATTTCTGTTGACCAGTGACTGGACTGTCTGTGGCTGGCACTCTGGCCCGCTTCCCCACTGCCTAGTCTCTTGCCCCGAGTTCCCAATCCTGATCTCCTTGTGAGGCATACCGACAGGATCGGTAAGTTATTTGTGTATCCAGTCTGCTCAAAGAGCTGTGGAAAGGGGTTAAACAGTAGCTGTATCAAATATGCAGTCGCTCGGCTTCTCTGTGGTATAACTGCAAGCACAATCTGGGTAATGTGCGTGTACACTTGATTAAGGGCACAGGAGAAACCATTATGTGGATCTGTGAAGATACCCACTAAAGTATCCATCTGTTTGGGTTTTTTACTTCCTTTGGCTCATAACAGGAAGCCTCCATTAATTTCCTTTATAAAGTGTGTGCTCAATACGAAACTAAAAGTAATTCACATTAAAAAAAGGAGAAAACAAGTAATATATGTAGAATGAAGATGCTTGAAAAAAATCCTTCAATTATGGATGCTAATGTTTCTGTCCATTAAGCTGAAAAATTAATTTTCTTGAATGGATGTATTAAAATTACCTCTCATTACAAGCTGATGACTGCCAGATGTTAATAAACTGTTCCTAAATGCTTATCATTACAGATAATAATGACTAAGCTCACAAAGCGTTTCATGCTTGTGTGCCTGTAAGCCACAGCATAGAGAGCAATGGCTACATACTCTTTTAAAACGATAATGCATGATGTAAAAAACAGTTGCTCTCTACCAGACAATAAGAGGGAAAAAAAAAACCCACTTCAGTCCAGAGTAGTCTGAGCTATAACAAGAGCCTTCCCGCTGCGTTTTGTGGTCGGTGTTCCACCTACAGGTAGTTTCGTTTCTTGGCTGGGGCTGCATCCACCATTTACTTAGTCGATGCCCATATGCTAGATCAACTGTCGAAAGGATCAGCTGTAGTAATGATTTGGCTGAAGGGGAAAAGAGTTAAAGTGCTTATTTTTATATTCTTTTCATCATATTCTCCATTAAGAACCTCCCCAGAAGGACAACGCAACACCTGATCCTGCCTGCAGGCGTTTGTGGCAGGTGCTGACTATAACGACTGATAACACTGCAGACTTGGGCTGGGAAGGTCGCTTCTGCTTCTGGAGAATGCCTACAGCAAAGGTATAGAAGAATTGCTTTCCTTTCCAAAATACTTATTTTCCAAATGTTGTGCTATTTTTATGTACCTCCGGCCTCCTTTTGTTCATTACAGTAGTGTCCCAGTCTGTGCACTCCAAGCACTTGCTTTGGGTAGCTTTAAAAACTGCAAAGGAGCTCCTAAATTTTCATTTTTGCAGCACTGCACTCCTCAACAGCGTGGCGGGATAGGAGATACCCTGAACTAACTTCCCACCGGTATTGTGTGTTAGGGGAGTTCGTTTGTCAAATCCTGGTCTATTTAACATTGCACTGAACCCGGTAGAGCTGGCTTTCATTCCAGCTTGATTAAATCTAGCCAAGAGCCAAGGGAGTGGCGATCCCAGCCGAAATCTCGCAGAGCCTGACCTGCAGGGCTGGGGGAAGCCTTTGCCCTCCCCGGGTAGAGCTGAGATTTGCTGCGTAATTCTTCTGTGCCTCCCTGGCTACAGTTCTATAGGAAGGGAAAGGCTACGACTGCGCAACAGGACTGAAGCGTCGAGTTGCTGTTGCTAGTGGGAGAGAACGGGGATGGTCTGGCGTCTGTTTGTACAGGCAGGGACAGGCACAGCTTTCCTGGGAAAGGTCTGCATCCCCCATGCTGGGAACTCTTCCTCACAGGCAGCAGCGAGCAGGCTCACTCCGTGGGGCTGTGCCAGCAAAAGAGCCAAAAAGAGAGCTCCGTACTTTCAGCAGGAGGAGAAATAAGCACTAGGGCCTGCTCTCTCCTCACTGAAGCTGCTACCGCCACAACGCATGCACCAGAGACAGCTCTGTGCATCCACAAGGACACTGCCCCCAGGGAACAACCTTCACCAGCTCAGGATCTCCTCCTCTCGGTAGCTCAGTGCCTTTGAGTTGTGCTTTGAGATCTTTGCTTTTCTCCTGTGTGGTTCATGAGGTTTAGCAGCTACACGTTGTTACGGAAAGCATTAAAGCGCGTATGGAAAATCTCAGTTTCTGTACCACTTCGGTTGGTTTGCAATGTCTTAAATCAGCTAACAGAGTGAGTTTTTAGCTGGAAGAATTTCTTAAACCACTGAATTTGTTTCAGCTCTGTATTTTCTGTTTGCTCCTGTCCTGCCCAGTAAGATTTCTCTCCTTCTTCTTTTTTTTGGATGAAGTACAACTGGCTGAGCTTAGCACGTATGCTAAAGACCTGAACAACTTGACTGACTTGTTTAAATTCACTCCTCAAAGTCTAAAACTCCCGGCAGTCCAAAAGCATCACTCTTCCTCCAGAGAAATAGAGGAAAGTAACAGCGAAATGTGGAGGTCGCTCCCTACGGCTACCCCCTTTGCCCAGCCTGCTGGGATCTACTCGGCGCTGGTCAGGTCTCTCTGGGAAGGTGGGGGGGGTCTGAGCGACAGCTCTGGCCACCGAACGCCAAGGTCCCCCCCACGCCACTCTCATGCAATAACTGGAAATGGGGGGAATATAAGATTTTTTTCCTATCACCCAGTTGGTAAATGTCCCCCTGAATCTGTCACAAGGGCGAGTATGTTTTGGGTTGGTTTTGTTTGTTTGTGTGTTTAATTGCTCTGGGGAGTTTCCGATCACAGCTCTAGCACCCTGGGGACTCAGCAGGGCTCTGACCAGACCGTTGCTGCTGTTGCGAGGACTTCAGCAGTGACGAACATCAGCTTTCCCCCCTCGGAAAGTCAGCAGCACCAGGAGAAAGGGAAAGGGAGGGCAACGGGTGCTCACAGCGAAAAAGAGAAGGCGAGTGAAGAGGCGCAGCCTTCGGGCACCACTGGGGGCTGGCACTGCCCCGACACGGCTGCTCCCCTCCCGCGGGGCCTGGAGGGTGCGTTGCCCTGGCCCAGGCTAAGAAAAGTGTCACCTTCCCTGCATGGCCCTTTCCCGCCCTGCCGTCCTTTCTCTGATTTCCCCCCATGCTGTAATTCCCTCCTCCCTAAATGAATGTGCAGGATTGAATTAGTGGTCCACTCAAGTGATGGATGGGGAAAAAAAAACCCTTCCCAGCTGAGAAAGGAGCTGCCAGGAGACAAAGTCCTTGTGAAAAGGCAGCGCTTTCCCCAGCCAAAAATGCTTGCTTCTCTCTAGCTAGGCAGGCACATCCCCTGCACCTCCACTCAGGGTCCCCTGAGCTGAAAGCAGCTTTCCCAGCCGTGACACGGTGGGGACCCAGGAGTTTGAACCTGAATAAGGCCTCGAAGCGGCTCGTTAGCTTGTGGGATGACGTCAGCGACCCCTGTTTATGACTACTGACAGAAATTAGACACCTACCGACTGAAGTAACAGCTGAGCAATGTTTTTTTGAAGATATCAGTGGCGCCTAACTGGTGGGATCAGGCACCTACATACCTTTGAGGTACACGGCCAAGGAGATTAAGTGACTTGCCCACGGTCACACAGGAAATCTATGGCAGAGCCAAGAACTGAAACCAGCTTTCAAATGACTTAACCACAAGATTATCATTCTTCCATGTATTAAATTATTAATTCTGATGCTTGTCAGGAAGCCTGAGGCACAGGATGGGTGCTTATTAATTGGTGCCAGACACATAAACATGCACATTGATTTATGTATTCATATATTTAAAACTGGATGAAAGAACTATCTGGTATCGCATTTTGGATCTTACTTTAGTCGCTCTCCTCCTGGTTTACATAGAGTTGAGGATGCGCTGGAAAAAGACCAGTTTTCTCCCATATATGGAAGATTTGCTTATGGGTCTATACATGCAGTAGGATTCATTAGAAGTTGGGAAGGTTGGTTTCACCATGTATCATCCCAGCCCATCTTTCAGATTTAGACTCTGTTGTCACACATTCCTGGCCAGGGCTTGTTTCTCCATTTGCCACGTTGGCTTACAGTATATTTTCGCTAGTCTGGGTTTAGTTCAATCGCTTCTAATACCTGTGGTTCTTTTGTTATTCTTTGTTCCCTTGAGAAATGAAAAAAGAAAATAGCCAGGGAAGATGGAAGACGGTGACACTGCCAAGGTTTAGGCACTGAGCTGGGATGCCTGTGTTAGGAAAGGAGTTTCCCTCGCCTCCTTTCGGAGTCAGTAGAGGAGGGTAACTTCTCTGGGGGTGACTCAGAGAGGAGCCTCGGCTACACGCTCCGACTTGCCCGCTGGGGGAGACGCTCTGTCTGCGCTGACTGACAAGGGAGGCCAGGGAGGCAAGGCGGGCAAAGGCAGGCATTTAGGCATGTGCTTTGGATACATTCCTCACGCCCTGCCCACCTCCTGCTTATGCTTGAGGTACAGTGGTGAGGACCATGGAAATACTGGATTTTTATTAGATGTTGTACTCTGAGCTGATATGTAGCTAGAAGGGGAAAAGCCAGCAAGATTAAACACATCTGTAATGGCGCCGATGCGAATAACCCCAGGTACCTTCCAGTTCTGGTGTCAAGAAAAGGGGGACAGTCAAGGCCTTTGCAGCATCTAACCAGAGCCTTCCCGATCAACTCCCAGCAAGCGAACTGAATACCAGCCATGGGCTGGGCAGGGGAAGGTGGTGGTAGCGGGGGCATTGCCGAGTCAGAAAGTTTTAAGGAAAGCAAACAACTCCAGAAGTGGTGGGGGCAGAGCTGAATTCACAGCTTAGACTACAGGACTGTAAACCTCCATCAGCAGCATTGCACTGCGTTACATACTCCCCTTCTGCTCCGTAGCTGTACCTAACCGCACGGAGAACATCCTACCAGCTGCCCGGAGTTGTATGTGGTCTGTAGGTAACACCAGCCACTGATCTTACAATATCCTGGGGCAAAATACTCTGGGGTTAAGTTGTATTTTCATCAGACTGTAATAAGCAGATAATTAGGTTTTGTAAGCCAGGTTGGTGACTTTTAACTTACGTAACTTGGTAACCAGCTATATATCTGGGTATTTGTGATTAGTGTTTTCCAGCAGTATGGGAGCACTTCACTATGTGTAGTGTATTTCACCCTGCAACAATTCAGTAATATAAGGAATTAGTATTATTACTCCTCGTAGATAAGGGCCTGAAAGACTTAAGTGGAACTGAAAAAAAGCATGTGAGTTACTGCTAAAAGGTAGAGATTGTTCATTGTTCTCCCCTACACAGAAGGATACGCTATGAAAAACTACTTCCTATATATACATACCGTACAGTATCTCTTCCTTCTGCAGCTTGCCAACAAAATGCAGCCGGCTCGTGGTTCAGCATTTGGATTATGTGAATAACAGTATGTGCTTTAGCGTGGCAAACACAAGTATGGTATGCAGAAGGTGTGAGTAATGGGTAGACACAGTGACAAGTAACATCAAATAGTGACTCAGGAAAATGCATTTAATCAGCTTTCCCGTTCAAAGCCAGTGTAATCTTGCCTTTTCTGTGTCTGTCTCTCTTACTGGAGTTGGTATTATATACAGCCACAATTGAACAATAATGCTGTTGGTCTCAGTGGAATTTACTGGGTGCTTGGCCCTTCTGAAATTTCAGCTACTTACACAGCATCCTAGCTTTCGGTTTCTCTTACAGACATACCTTCATCTAGCTGTTCTGTGATACCAGTGGGTATTTTCAGACGACAAATCTGCATACAGATACCCAATCTGAATTTTGGGTACCTGTTCAGACACATTTGGGTGCTAGCTAGCCGGGTGTCTTTAAAAATCTTTTTTTCCTCAGCGAGTTTTCCCCATTTCCCAAGCAGAGTAAGTCCTGCACCTAGGTGGTATGCTCAGACGAGCTGACACTGGCCGTGTGCAATCTGCAGGGCTTCGTGCGCCGAGGCAGCCTCTCTACAACCATCACTTTTGGAGAAGTCTCTAAGTGAGCTCTTTGGAAAGGTGGGGAGGGAAAGGGCTTGGATTAGGGAACCTTTTTGGAAGGCGAGGAGGACAGCTGTCGGAGGAGAACCTAGGGGCTAGTTTTGGGAATGAGATGCTCATGAGAGACAGGGTGGAGAGAAGCACTAGGTTGTGGTCCTGGTTTAGGGGCTTAGCAGTAATACTGTGGGACAGGAGGAAGCTGAGGTAGTGGAGAAGCAGGAAATGGCCATTAGGGAAGAGCACAGGCAAAGCTGTCCTTTTTGGAGAAATTTTGACATTGTTCGGGACCTTGAATGTCTAAATACACCTTCTCTCAATCTGACAATGAAACAATTGTATTCTGGGAGATCCCCGTCTTTAACTAAATCATCCAATTCATCAACCTATTCACCCTCAACCAGCGTGGCCCTTGAGGACCCCATGGTTCAAGCTACATGGGCTCAGCGTAGCCAAGTTACTATTTTAGCTAGGCCTATATACACAGGCTCAGACAAACCCGGCTTTCCCACTCCCCCCAGGCTGGCCAGACATAAAGCAGGTTTGGGCCAAGCGCTCTCCTTGCAGCCGCCTCTCAGCGTGAGCACACTGCCATGCTAACGCAGCCCTGTAGCACTGGCCTGTGGCTTCGCGTTGGGTCAACTTGGAGAGCAGAGCTCACGTCTGCCCGCTCTGCTGTGTCCTGGTGCTGTGGTGGGTCCCACTGAAAGAGTCATTCTAAATGCTCAATGACTACGCACTGGTTTCTAAATACCCTCCTATTTCTTGACCTAGTTGTAAAGGCCTTTGGGTTTTCTTTGTGTGCGTGTGCAGGTTTTTTCCTTCCTTGCTCCATTTCTTGCGTTCCCCCTGTAAGCATCAACTTTCTGTGTTTATCCTTGTTTGGCTGCAGCCCAAAATGCTGCCGTCAAGACACATCTGTAGAATAAGTGGTGAGTTTTTTAAAGGAATGTAAACAGCCAATAAACTGTTATGGGTGTTTGCCCACAGAATCCATGCAGCTTTGATTGTTGGTACTTGTTTTATTTTATTTAATTTGTTGTTAGAAATGTCTTGGGTTTGTTTGTTTTTGCCAGATAACCACTGTGAGCCCCACAGAACGAGTATGACAATGTGAGAAGCAGTTTTGGGTTACTTCGGGCAAAACTTCAGGGTTGCTGAGAAAGTCCTGAAGGCAGCAAACAGGTCAAGGCAGGCTGACTTCTTCTCTTGGCTCCATTATAGGTGCCCGCAGAAGTGTCACAGCAGATTCAGGCATGTGGATCAACTAAGAAATCTTGTGGTTTCTTCCACATGCATTTCCATAAACTTGGGGCAATCTGCTGCACCTAGTACGCTAGGATTACTGACAGAGAGAATAGGTTGCCTACCCAAAGGGTGACAGGTAAGGAAAATAATTCCTTAAACCCTGCCAGTGGTGGCTACTGCAAAAGAGTGATTGCAGGTTCCCAGTGAGAAGAGGAGCAGAAGGTAGGGAGGGAAGGAGAGGGCACTGCAGGGACTTTGGCCACAGCCTTCTGCTTAATCCAGAGGAGTCATTTGTGCAGCTGCAGCTGCCGCAGGTTCGTCCAGCTTCCAGAAAAACACCAAGACAAGTGTATGATCTCCTTCTGTGATGTTTAAGCTGTAATAGATGCTGTAAGGGCTGTACACTGTGGCACGATAGCATGACCAAACCTTTGCGCTGGACTTGTGCCACAGGCTGTCCGCACTCAATCATAGGATCATTGGATCTGCAACAGTAAATGATGTGGTCACCTAGGCTGGAGAGTCAAAGAGAAGTGGCTGAAGGCAGACTATGTCATTCACAGTGTGCCAGTGGCTTCACAAAATGCTTTGTTAATCACAGTGGTGTGAGGACTGGGCTAGACCTCGACTCTGATGCCATGATTGACAGCACCCTACCAGGCCCACGCTGAGCCCCCTCCACATATGCAGAGTTATCCACCCACCAGCTGCGGCCAGGAGCCTTCATGTGTTCCTTATGGTATATGCTTGCTTGGCTAATTGAAAACTATTCTTGCATGAGAATCAAACAAGAAGTGTATCTGTGGGAAACTGCTCTCTTCTGTCTTAATAATGCTGCTAGTAGGGCTCGGATAATTGATAACTATGGAGAGTAGGGCGGTGGTATGTCTTTTCTCAGAGACACTTAAGGTAGGACTGGGAATATATGCCCACAGAGAACACTTGATTAGAAAACTATGGTAAGAATCTTGCTCTGCTCTAGCTACAGCCATACCCTTCTAGGAGAAGAGCCAATTTCTTAAATTTCTGTTGACAAGTTGAGGAAATTTAGATGTGTAATTGAGTGCTTTGGGTAGTATGTTGAAATACAAGAGAAATGGGGAAAAGACCCCTTCAGAACAGGCACGAAGGTCAAATTTCTGCCATCCCCTTACTCTGCTATGCGTTTCCTGTTCCTAACTGGATGCGTACCTGTGGAACATGAAAAAAGGGAGGCATGTGTAAGGCTAACTGTCACTGCCCTGCTATAGGTCTTTCTTCTCCACCTGACAAGAAATAATGGTGTGTTAGGAATATGTTTGTTTCCAACCAGTTGTTGACATAAAACTTGATTATTATTTTGCTTCTGCTGGTGCCTAAGGCCAAGACAGATATTGCAACACATGAAGAAGACAGCTAAAACAGGCAGTGACTAAAGAAAGCGGTGTCTGGCAGGAAAATCTAGACCACCTAAGTAAGGCACTTAGATTTTCTGCTCAAGGAAAGACTTCTGCCTTTAAACATTGATCCAGAAAGCTTTACTTGTCAAGCAGGGATCAGGACAGAGCAAACCATCAGGACACGGTAGGCATAGGGGTACATCTGAATCTCTGCCACCCTTTGGCTTTGGAGCACCTACTTCGGGGCTATGTTCAGTTCCTCTCTCCACAGAATGTGGAGACCTTCAGGTTCATGGCAGGGGTAATGGTCTCCTGTGGGGGCAGAAGTGCGGAGGCTGCCTCCATGCTGGTGGTACCAGCTTCTTCCTCAGACAGGAACTGAGCTGCAGCCCCCGTTAGAAGGAACATCTGGATAATCTCTGTCTCCCAAGGGATCATAATCCCTGTCTCTAAACACCAACAAGTAAAATATTCCCAAGAGCGGGCCTGGGGAGGGGACATCTCCCCATCCTCCTGTCAAACCCCAGCCTGTGCCGACAGGAACCCTAGAGTCACAGGGCAGGAAAACAGCAAGCGAAATGGAGACCATTCCCATAGCTAGGGCCCCTGGCAGGAGGCAGCCTGCCGTCCCTTGGCCGCCCTCCAGC
Source organism: Sagittarius serpentarius (assembly GCA_034782735.1). Classification (NCBI taxonomy): domain Eukaryota; kingdom Metazoa; phylum Chordata; class Aves; order Accipitriformes; family Sagittariidae; genus Sagittarius; species Sagittarius serpentarius. The sequence goes on from JAVKLA010000005.1 coordinate 32,165,987, forward strand.
CGAGGGGCAGGCCGTGGGACTCCTCTTGGAGGAACCTCCTTCCACCGCTGAGGAACGGGCAGGCACCCAGCTGGCAGTGGACACGGGTTTGTAGCTCCTTTCTGCAGGAGCTGTACGTGAGGGAGCTGGCAGCGAGAGCTCACTTCTGGCCCACGGCTTGAAATAGTAATTACAGAGCGGAAAGAGCGGCTCGTCGCACATGGCCAGTGCCAAGCCTATTTCCTACTACACCAGGGAGCTTACCAAGAGAGACCTGTGCTCTCCTCCACACCCAGCCAAGCCCAGATTATTGAGAAATTTTCCATGCAACCAGATTTCACCTGCATAGCTGCATGATCCCTCTTGGGAAGCAGATTCACCCAGAGTGGGTCCGATAGAGAGGCCAGGCCAGGCCAGAGGTGAGTCGGACAAAGAGAGGGGGTCATAAGGGGCGGCTCTGAGTGTGCTGTCCTTTTTGTCCCTGAGGAACAACTGTGCTGTCCTGGGATGACCTCTGAACAGTTTCTGGTATTTGCTTGTAAATGGGCTGTTGGACATCTTGGGGGCAGGTGGGGTGGCGGTGTCAGGGAGTGACGTAGCTCACGTGGGATTTGTGGGGCCACACGCCATCCTGCTTTTCTTCTAGCTGGGGCAGAAGGGAGAGGCAGGTGTGGAGCAAGGCATCTGGGTGGCAGAATATCACCTGCGGCAGGGCCGGCATGGCGGCTTTGGGATGCGGCTGAGCAGGCAGAGGCTGCAGGTCCGCAGTGCTTCCTGAGGGATGACATGGTGTCCCTTGTACACTTGAGCATGGTGCTGGCCTTCGGGGCGCCCGGTGCCTCCCTGGTGCTATCGCTGGCACTGCAGCCACCGCGCCGTGCGCCGCTTCACTGGTGACACAATCTGAAAAGACGTGGTTCAGCATTTAGGCTGAAAAGCTTATCAGAACAATGTTTTCCCTGACCAACATTTGAATATCAGGAGTTTCCATCTCAAACTGATGGCGCTCTCAACTAGTTGGTGTGCATGCCTTGTGTCCTAAGTGGGAAGGAAGAGAGAGCTTAAAAAAAGAGGTATAGTTACATATATATCAGGGCAATGTACTTAGTGGTCTGCTTTATTTACTAGTGAAAGATGACAGTCTGCATGGAAAGATGTCAGACGGGGCACAGGACTTGTAAAGAGGTTAAAAAAACGAAAGAGTGGATGTGATACTGCGTTTAAACAGCAGCAGCAATCTAACAACTCCCCCTCCTGGGGTCCAACCCACCTGGAAATAGAAATACTCTGAAATAATCACTAATTTATTTAATCTGCACCTGGGTGGCGTGGTCAGCTTCAGATTTAGCTCTGACATCTTTCGAACTCGGGGGTCACTATTTTTCTCCTTAAAGCCTTCAGTAAAAGCCCTACCAAAAATTATAGCAAGTCCTGTACAGACTAACACACATAAGTTTTTATATTCACTTCAGGAATACCATTGCCTTACTCTGGATTACTTGCCCTGGTAGGATTGGGCCCACAGGCATTACAGCAATGTAGTTTATTCAGGTAAATGGAGTCCTTCAGACATATTTATGAGGACCATCCATCTTGAAACAATTTTGAAGTATTTTCAGCACTCGGTTTAGTTTCCAGTTGGTCGTATGAAAAAATGCGATATCCCCTAATTTTTTCTAAGCCATTCCTCATTTTCATTCTTGTGGTTTCAGGATCTGTGTATAATATGACACTTGTTACTGTGATTTACAGCTTTAGGTGAACAATATGCTGTACGTGGTGTTAATTGCACTGGATAGAATCCAGAGGCATTAAAATGCTCGTCTTCCCTCCTCTGTGCTAATGAGCTTTGATTTCTAACCTGTCAGCAGGGTTTATTTATTAGAGCATCATGTTTGTGATTCTCTACAGCAGCTCGAGTGTCAACGCTGTCATCCAAGCGCCCTCTGTTCCCGCCTCCCCAACATAGTTCTGACACAAGAGAAAAATCGGTTTGCGCTGAGACTTGGCTTAGGCAGTGTCTGAATGCACGTTTTGGGGCAGTAAGGGTATAATGGGAATAAATACAGGAGTTGAGGAATGGCTACTAAAAGAGGAACTGGTCAGCTTTGGGAAAAATACACCTTGTAATGATACTCCTGATCAGAGAATGAGATATTAAGCATTTTCTTTGGAGTGGATGGAGTCATTTTGTCCATAGCTTTGAGCAGGTGGTGAGAAATCCAGAGCTCCTAATATCTAATAATAGCTCTAGAGGAGTTTCCTTTTTTGGTTTTACGGTAGTCAATTAATCTCCCTACTTAAGTTTCGCATTTCCCAAACAGAGCTAAATGCTTCTTACTTCTCTCTGATAAGAATAGGTTAATTGGTTAACGTCCACAGAAGAGACATCCTAGATAAAACTAAGTGCTGTCTTTCATAAGAAATCTGGATTTTCTTCTTAGTTATTAAAAAAATAGCTTTGACTTTTTCTGATCAGTTTGGGCATTACCTCATACAAGTCTATCTAGTGTTTGATAGTATTTCTATCAAACAGTTCCATCAAATAGAAAAACAAGTGCATATACTCTCTGAAAAGAAACTAAAACCTTACATTAATATGTCAATGTGGTAACACTTCAAAAATGAAATGATAAGCAGATAGAACATGTAGGAAAGAAAATTTAACAAACGTAAATTCAGCTGTGAAGTGTTTCTTATGATATGCACTTGATATCATCAAATGCAATATGTTTTGCTGCAGATTTAACTGGAAAAACAGGAATAAAAAATATGAATAATCAAGGCAGCTGCATCGGTGTTACATCTGGTTCCTTACATTGTAGTCGATATAAAACTTTAGGACTTTTTTTTAATTATCTGGTTTATCTGGTAAGTCTTTCCCATTTTTTGAAAGCCTGAATGTTTATGTTTCCTACATGTTTTCATTTTTTTGATTTTGTAGTTATAATGTTGTATTGATACAGGGTTTTTATTCAATTCCCATGTTTGTTTTGAATTAAAACCAACCTGTCTGCACTTAATAACATGAACAATTAAATATTCTCAGCAAGATTCTCACTGTGCCAGCTGAGCGTCCTCAGAAGATTTTTTTTTTAATTGCTTTATATGTTGCTTTTAATTACATTCCTTTCCCAAGCGATTATATCCTCATATAGGCCCCGTTCCTGCAAGCTGTCCTGGCACAGAAGCAGAGAGTTAAAGGCAGAAAAGCGCTGGGAAGGACTGCCAGGGGGAAAAAAAAAGGCCTTTTGGTCAAAACAGAGGGGTGCCAGGAAAGCTGTAAGGCTTGCAAAGGCTTCTCTCTGGTGAAAAAGCCAAAGAAAAAGTCAGTTTGTTTTGGAGGCACGAGGAAGCAGTAGGCTATAGTTATCCACCTGGAGAATACTGGGAGCTGGGAGGAGGGTCTCCTGGAGGACCAAGAGGAGGTACGAAGTACAAGAAGGGTCTTCCTTTGGGAGGAAAAAAGTATAGTGTGCCTGGGGATGGGCCCCCTGAATTCCAATTCTAGTGCCACAGGGTTAGAGCTTGTCTGCGACTTGAGGAGAGAGGTGCAAAGGTGGCCTGGTGTCCCCAGGGGGGACTTTGCAGAGAGGAGCTGGGACGTTGGGGAAGAGCCCGCGCGCATGCCCAGCGGCAAGGCCATGAACTGGAGAGGAGGAAAAGCTGGTAGGGAAAAGTCCACCTCTGGTCACCCAGAGCTTTCCTTAGGAAAAAAGAAAATTACTGAAGGAATACATTCCCCATCAACAAAGTTAAAATGCCTGTTACATTGGGAAAGGGCGTTTGCACCAGCTTTCAGCAACTGCAGGAGTAAATTGTGCAAAGACCAAGTCCCCTTCCACGCCAGGACTAAAAGCGTTATGAATCTTTGCAGGACTTTTCAGGTTACAAGAGCTGGGAAAGAGACACAACTGTGGCTGTAGCTGACAACTGCCAATACTGATTGATTGCCAGCAAACACAGGTGATGAACTTCTGTTATCCCACTGACTGGAGCCAAGAAACCAAATATGGACAGCTTTAAAACTACAGATTTTAGCATTAGAACTATCTCAGCTTACTTGCCATCCACATACATAAGCCAAACCACTTCAGCATACCTTTCCTGCACTGGTCTTCATTTCTCCAGCTCAGACTGAGAATGGAAACACCTTTGGTGATAAAACCATGCATCCTACCTCCTATTTGAAAGTGTCTTACTTTTAGCTACTCAATCTTGTTACACCTTCTAAAATGAAAATGGTTCTGTTGTCTTTATTTGGTGTATAGGCAGCTAGGCAGGTCTAAGCATGATGAGATTTAATTAAAAAAAACAGGGTTCGTGTTTTCAGATTTTTTTTTTTTCCTAGCAATCAGAACCAGGCAGCAATATCTGGTGGAGGGTTGTTTCCCCTTTAACGCAAGTAGCATTTCTGACATGATTGCATGATTCCAGGAGGCCAGGCGATGGCAGTTGACCATAAAAATGATGGTGGTTTAAAGCAATGTATTATTTTTAAAGATTCTCACTCATTCCTGCCTTCCAGTTGGAGTTTCTACTTACTCAGTTAGACCTTTGCAACCTAAAGTGTTAATTTCACATTCTGCACAAATGCAGTGGTGGAATCAGGATCAGCCTCACATTAGGAATGCATGATTAGTTGCCTGGTAATGATGACCCTTAAATCCTTGACTTGGTTATTGATTTCCAAAATACAGTCACCCTTCTATAACAGTAACCTACATTCTTGAAGTCAAGGTTAATGACATTACATTAAGTGTATTCAAGTGCATATTGTTCAAATGAACTCAGCTTATCGTGCAATCCAGATTGCTCCCAAGTGTCACCTCTTTATTTAACAGCTAGCAGTCATAATTGATTTTTTTGTAATATTTTTAAAGCAAAGCTACCTCATAAGCACTAATGAGCTTGGCTGAGTGCGTATGAGAGAACACAAGGAAGGAAATTATGCAAATTTTAATACTTAAATTCTGCCTTTGACATTTAACAGATGAAAAATAGCTTTTAGCAGGTGAGATGGTGTTGCCTTCATGGAAATAATTCTTGGAGGACCTCTTTGGTGTAAGTTGGCCACTTCTTAATCAAGTTTTTCAGCTTGTTGTGATCTCCACCTCAGGTCTAGTATCTAGAAGGTAAAAAAGAAACAGAAATGAGATGTGTTTTCTCCTTCTGCAGTGGTTTTCTCCCCACAAAATTGTTCCCACTTATGTCACTTCAGTGAAGAGGCTGATGTTTGGCAGCTTTAGATTTCTTCAAGGACTCGGTGCATCTGCTAGAGGAAAGATTACCAAAAATAAATGCAGAGCTGCTGTACAGTATTAGAAATAGGGAAACAAATTTCATTTCTTTTAGTTGCTTACCATGAGAAAGCAAAGCTGTAGAACATGAATCTAGGTGTGTACATCAGGTCCTCTGTGCACTCCGGCTCTGAAAGCTGGGGCAATTATGCCTCTCTCTATAACCAAAGGTGCAGGAGAGCTCAGGCCCCCATGCTGGGAGCAGGCTGTGAGGGCCAAGGCTATTTTTCTAGTAAAAACTGGGGTTTTTTCGTAGCAGTGAACACCAATAAACTGAGAAGACAGAGGAGAATTGTCCTTATGACAAAATGTTTTACAGAAAGAATGTAAAGTCTGTCATTTCCGTAAGTCTTGCTGCAATATCAACTCAAGAATGCATTATTATTTCTTTCTTACGATACACTAATACATCGTTAAACCAAATTTCTTTAGTGGGCATAGATGAAGAGCACAGGTGTCTATGTATCTATATAATGCAATAGTAGCATATACATATCTACGAAGAAGCACGCTCTTTATCTGGTTTCCCCATTCCTTTTCCCCTTCATCATTGCTATTAGATACATGAGCCGTACACAGCAGTAAGAGGAGGAAAGCAGCTGAGTCATTGCACCCAGCAGGTTTGTGCTGCTGCAAGCTCGAAAATGAAGATAATAGAAGTGCAGTAGTACTGCGTAGAAGCAGCGGAAGCATGAAAGCCAGTATGTGCCAGAAATAGGACAGTGATAACTGATTCAGAGAGTAAGTTAAGTTTCTGTGTCAAATAGTGTATTTAGCATATATTAATGCTAAAGGAGCCAGAGCAGGGAAAAGCAAGTCCACCTGCATCCACTTGTATATGAATTATTTTTTGTGATCTGCTGACTACAGATGTCCTTTAGCCACATAAAAAATTGGTATGGGAGATCTTAGCTTTACAGCCTTTGCGCTGTGCAGTAGTCGAGATTTTTAATTTCCCTCATTTGACTATGATTCCCAGACTGAAAAATTTTCCCCTCGTAAATAATTCAGGTTCTTTTCCTGTGACTGCAACACAAGCCTGCATTTCTACCTGCCAGCACTTATGTGTGCAGCGCAGTATGTAAAAGAGTGCCCAAATTAAAAGATTTATTAACATTATTGCTATGAGAAACTTTAAACACTGTGGGTACCATTTCTTTGTTGTAAATGGCCTTCCATGACTTCATTTTGAAAACACTTTTCTTCCAGTCCAAGTCATCCACGAGCCTCCGCAAGAGACGCTCACTGGCACTCTGCTCCTGGTTGTCTGGTATTATTCAGCAAGCAAATAAATGCACCCCCAGGGTGGGGACCCCGGGAAAGGGCACTTGGCCGTTGAGGTGCAGGGGACTGCACGTTGCTTTGTGGAAGCGGTGGCATGCCCTTGGACAGCCCCACGAGGGCACCCCAGGGCGGGTGCTCACGGCTCCCCCGGCCGTGCTGCCAGCCCCCTGCTCTCGCGTGAGGACTGAGGGGGTGGAAGGTGCTGCCAAGGGGCAGTTCACAAAAAAACCCCAGGTAGTGGCATCGCAATGTCGATTAGCGATAGCTGCATCCTCCGCATCAAACCTGACAAACGCTTGAAATTTCTCAGTAGCAGTGATCAGTGTCACCTGTAGGAACTCTTTCCAGGGACCTGTTGGAGAGCAAGGGGAGATGACTGGGCCGTTCAAGTCTCAAGTGCGTGTCTTTTACTACAAACAAACTTTTCACTTAATGCTCACAAAACTGTAATGTATGGGTTGATATCTGGCAACCTGTGAACAGGAGACATCTCTCCGAAGTGCCACATGGAGAGATAGCCTTTCTTTACTGTAAAAAAAAAAAAAAAAAAAAAAAAAAAAGGCCAGCAACTCCAATCCCAACTTCTGGTGCCTCCTGCTTGCGGAAGGAGCCAGTCCTGCAGACCATAGATCTTCTCCTGCAGCCAGAAGTGCTGCAGGGGTGCTGCGAGGGTCGCAGGACGACAACACTGTGGGATGAGGAGCAATGGGTGACCACGGTGGGGACGTAGCAGCAGCAAGCTTCGGGGGAGTAGTGGCAGTGGCAGTGGCGTTGCAGGTCTGGACAGCAGGTGATGAAGCGGCCGCAGAGCATTGGTTTGGTGGTGGCACGTGGCTGGGCTGAACCGAAGGCATGGAGAGCATGCTTAAAGATGGAGCTACGGTGTGGGTCTTGTATCTAGAAACAGAGCTGTGAACGCTTTAGCTGAAAGAGGTAACAGACCTCATATATTTCATATCCTTACAGAAGGAGATCTACTTGCTAATCCTCCACGCCTAGGCAGTGAGCTGTGAGTGATGTGTAAGCAGGTAGCAGCTAGCCACCGCCTCACTGAGCTGAAAAAGGCACTTCAGGACTATTGCCAGCACACCTTGGAATACTAGTAGTTTCATCTAGTGGTAGTTATTCAGATTTTCTAAGCTGATTTCTAAATTATTTTTCTTCCCCACATCCCACCAAAAATAAAAAAAAAGGAAATGTTTACTTAAACCTTTCTTTCTAAATCAGGTTTTTACCACCCAGGAAGTATTGCTTGCTCTTAAGCTCCCAATTTGATTTAGTTCCCTACATTTGAGCAGCGTGAGGAAACACTTCAGTGTTTCTGATAAAAGTCTCTAGAAAAATGAACCTGGCACATCTGCTGCCTGACACTGCCTGGCCTACACTCAGCAGCAAGGATACAAAAGCTTTTATGCTACTGCTTGTAAAAGTAGACCTCAGTCCTACATCTAACTCTGAGCAGACACTGGGATTTGCCCGCATCCAGTTATTGGGAAAAAATGGGGCATACATTATAACAGATCTCTGACAAGACCTCCAGTGCTGATGTTAATTGGATGTTTTTTCCAGGATATATTTTCAGTGTTGTTTCTCTCTGCTTGTCCAACTTGAATACTCCTGAGAATGGGGAGATGACAAGAATTAATGCCTGTTTGCATTAACCCGAACTTCATTGTCACTTAATTAACCATGATTAATGTCAGGAGGCAAAGGAGAAGCATCAAGCTATTTTCAACAGCTCTGTACTGATGAGTTCAGAAAAAACAAGTAGTGGCATTGCAATGTTGATTACAGTAAAATCCAGCCAAAGGATGCATTGTTTTGAAGGCGAGGTTTATTCTTCATCCTCTGACAACATCCTGGTAAATTGCCAGTGACTGTAACCCCTAGAAACCTCACTTAAGAAGCACGAACCAAAAATACACACACTTTCTCCAAAATTAAAAACAAAGCAGAAAATATTACCCAGAACTACTCAATAGTCATGAATCTGTGTAAATTGTGTTTGAGTAATATATTCTCAGTGATTTCAGGGAGACAGAACAACCCAGTTTCATATTGGCACTCTTCCTTATTAATCTCACAAGTTTAGTACACAGTCCTGATCCACTGCCAACAATAAATCCATGGGTTGATTAGGATACCTGCTAAGTCTCGCAAAGTAGACCAAACAGCTGTGGGGTAGTGGGAGGAGCAATAGATGTGGCAGGCCTGGCATTTTAACCAAGTTGCTAGAAACATCTCAGCTCTTTAGGAGCTCTTTTTCAGATCATTGCAAGGGGAAAAATGAAAGAAATGAAAATCAAATTAAGATTGATATTGTAACTTCCCCGAGTTCTTCGTTGGGAAACCTGGGACTCGCGACGGCAGGGTGAGTTCCTGGTGGCTGCCTGTGCTGGGTGATGATCTAATCCAAAGAATTAGGGTAAAGGGAGGGATTTGAAAATAGACAGAAAACTGACGAATGATTTTCTCCAATGGATGTGGCTGTATAATCTTTCTACAGGTTCAAGAGAAATCATGCGCATCTGTTCTTCTTTTGCTAGAAAGGAGTGTTTCTTTTCCTTGCTGTGCTCGTGGTCTGGGAGGTCCGTGAGGGATCTCTTACTCCCTTTTCCTCACATACTATTGGGGAGGGGGGGGTGGGGGTGTGGAATGAAGTAAGAATTTCTAAATGGCGAGCTCTCGCAGCACAAGGCAACAGTTTGGTGGGACTTCTACTTTCCCCTCTTTCCCACAAGAGTCTTTGCCTTTGTATGAGCTTCTGTTCCCACTGCCTTCTGTGGCAGAGAGGAGGCCTTAGCTCACAGCTCCTCACTAGCAAAGGAGGAATGGAAAGTATGACGTAAAATGGAGGAGCCACAGATGAAAAAGAGGAGGGACAGAGAGCTGGGAAGAGGAAGAACTGGGCATATTGAAGACTGGAACAAGGACAGTCAGGGACTGGTATAGGGAAAGGCAAAACAATTATAGGAAAGAGTAAATAAACACATTAAAACTAAGAAGTAAGGATGAGAAAACCGAAGAGGAATAGAAAAAGGTTTGAGTGAATAAAGGAAAGCAGAAATTTGTAGGTATAATTTTCTGGATCTGTGCTTCTATTCTGCGTTTAAAATAGTAGATTAAATTTTGGATATTGAAAATATTTCCTCGTTTTGTTGTTTGTTTTTTTTTTTTTTCTTTTATACCTTGCCTTTTGAGGACCCTCTAGGTGGTCTTGCAGTACATTGAGAACTGACTATTCAAAACCAGTTTTTGTTTATGGAGAAGACATTTTTACACACATTGTAGAGCTGTATTTTCATTTTAGCATGGAATAGGGAGCAAAAGCACAGGCAAACTAATCAGGAAGGCTGATCTAGTCCAGCCCATGAAACCAGCAGTTTGTGCTCTCCTTTTGTCCTCATTTGGCCAAGTTATTTCATATACAGAGGGAAATTATTCTGCCAAAGGCTCATGCTGAGAACAATAATCCTGCTATGAATACGTCCTTCGAGGAATTTTCTTGTTTACCCAAGGAGTGAGAGCTCAAGTTTTAGAAAAGCTTTCCCCTGCCTGTTCATTTCAATTGGACTTTAATGTAAGGGAAGGGAACCTTTTTTGCTACAGTTGAAGTGATAGGAAACGGCTGAAGGCATAAAACTGTCATGGGTGACCACTAACTGATGTCACTCTCCTCGAGCATTCAGCAGAGCAATCATTTTAGGGAGAAACAATTTGCAAGTAGCACCATGTTTTCACTGGACTACAGCCTTGCCATTTGTAATATCTAGCTATGGTCTTTGGTTGTGAGGTCTAGTGCCCTTGGTGGGTTTTAGTGGAGTCCATTAGGCTAGTTACGTAGGCTTTAAGAGCATTTCAATCTCAGCCACATAATTATAATGTGCTTTGTCATCTGGCCAGCCTGGGGAAGAGTAGTTAGTGTGAGTCATGTGAATTAGAACTTGATATTTCATAGTAGCATTGGTGGTTTTCAAACAAATTTCTCTCTCTCCCTCTTTCTCTCTCTCTGAATACACTGTCAACTGGTTTCTGTTTTCCTAAAGTGAAGGAGATAAAGTAGTCTGTCATCCCTCTCTCAGTCCCCAGTCTGCATGTGGAAGCCATTGCACAACACGGTAGCAGAGTGAAAAGGTGTCAACTGAGTGTGTGATGTGTCTTTGTGCAACGGCTAAATGCAATAGAAGGACATTTTATTGCCTAGTCAGCATTTATTTAATTATTTCTAAAATTATATCCTTGGTCAAAGGATTCCTGATTTAATAGCAGGAACAATCTTATAAAATTCTGAACCCTCATTCTAAATAATTATGCTGCTGTAAACATGTCCTTTCTCCAAGAAAAAAAACTAAATGAAATGTGCATGCAAGAGTCTAGAATAACAAAATACGATATTTAAAATTTAGCTTCAGCTAACAAATAAGTATATTTCCATCGGTAATTTTAATCTGCAGAGCAAAGCTTTGTCCTCAAAGGTTTTCACAGCCTCATTTTTCTTTCCAAAATAAAGCAAACCCTGTTCTCAAGAAACCCAGACCCATCTGGCCGGTCAGATGCATGACTGACCAACGGAGAAAACAGTCTGGGTTTAATTCAGGGCTAATAAACGTTGTCAAAGATAAAGTGTAGTGCTAGCTCTATGTTGTAATGTGTCTGCATCTAAACCCACCCCAAATGTGACACACTGAATGGGAGAAAAAACACTAAGATTTTCTTTTCCACCTTCCATACGTACTTCCATATGTGAACCATACTGACAGAGGTGCAACGCTTCCCCTGGGATCTCTGGAGTATTTCTTTTACTCTATTGCCGAGGCAGACCCTGTCGTGAGGGTTCCCAAGGCAGCTATTATGAAGGAAAGGAACAACAGTTGTGGACAGGCGTTGAGCTGACCACTGGTTGAAAACACAGATACCTAAATATGAAAGATGAGACTGCATATCAGTGACTGGGCAAAGTAATCCTTTGATCCGGTGTGCTTAATTTTTTTTTCTGTGGCAATTAAGTCTAGATTTTTTTGTACCAGTTTATCTAAAGTGACTGCAAGTTTATCTAAAACATGACTTATGGTATTCCTGGGCTGAGATAATCAACTAGGTGTGGAATAAGGCCCAATGTGTTTTCTCCCCAGCTACAAGTTTTATAATATCAACAATGCTTTGAGCAACATTTGATAACTGTGAAAGTATTTGGTTTCTAGATGTTTGTGCAAATGTGTTTGCAAACGTAATTTTTGTCATAGGTACTTCTGTGAAGTTTGGTGCACACACGCCCTCTTTCAGTTCACAGATATTTCTGGATGCCTATTCAAACCTTGGTTAGATTAGTTTAATATCATGTGGTTTGCCTCTCAGTTAAAGAAGGTTAATGTATAATACACAGAATATTATGGCAGTTTGGCCATTCTAGCTTGATAATTTTCTACTGTGTGCCCATAGTCACTGTTCCCTTCTAGACTGTGAAAGCAGCTTGCTTGTGCATCACAAATGATGTACTATTTTTAGAGGGGGGGTAAAAGAAGACATCATTGCAGAAACCTGAAGAAGAAAGATTATATACAAAATTTCATTGTTACATATTAATAATGTTCTATTTTAGCCATTAAAGTTTGTTTCTAAAGACACATCAGTTGCTTGGGATCACGACTTTGTTCCAAGAAATCTTGACCCCATAACATAAGACGTTCTTGAGCACCCATGTATTATCATTAATAAGGCCTTTGTTTGGCACATACAGGATGTTATTTGTTCTTCTCCATTTATAAATGGCCATATCCTCAAAGAGGATTGCCTCAATCACCTTAAAATTAGGTGGCTAGATTCTGACGCAGAATCCAAAATCCAGTACATGCCTGGGTTACCTCTGTGGTGCATGGGGAAAACCAGACACCCCAGAAAGAAATCTGAGATAACCAGTAGAGCAAGCAAGAAGCTGCTTAAATTAAGCACACCTATGTTCTGAATTACCAGTGGGAACAGTGTGCTGGCAAAGCACAGCTCTTCGTGATGCTGCAGTAAAAACTGCATCGGGCGTTTGCTGAGGTATAAAGTAACTTTTTTGGAGATACCTTCTCTCCTCTCCTCTGTCCACCATCTCTTTCAGTACCTGGGGAAAACGCCGCGTAGCAAATGCAACAATCAGCAGTGGGACAGAAAAGGGAGGGAATGCGCCGTAGGCCAATACAACACGACGTTAGATGTGCTCTCACATCTTCCTACCTAGGTCTCTGCTGTCCCTGCAGGACAGCCAGGATCTCCACGAAAGGAAGAGGGAAGGCCTCTGGAGTGGGAAAAACCACAGCTAGCACAGGATAAGCTGTTCCTGCTCAGGAATCAAACGATGAGCAAGAAAATACCTAATATGTAGATAAAAGAATTGCAGTGCAATGAAATGTGTCCTAAATCTGGCATTTCGTGCTGCAACTAGTACAACCAGGTTGGCATTTGCAGCCAGCTCCCTCTTCCAGGTAGGCATCACGCACTATTATTCTTCCTCCCTTTCTAGTCACTATTTTAGTGATGAGAAAATACGAGGCTCATTCAAATTTCTCCTCCCAACTCGCACCTATATGGCTCAGGTCCTTAAAGGGTGCCCTAGCCCTCAGTCTGCTGGCTCTTCTAGGATCCAGACAGGGTTTCTCTTTCTATCGAAGCTGAAAACAAGGTCAGACAAATCACATCCTTACCGGAACAAAAAGAGGGATTCACTCTGTCTTCTGCTGATCAAATCACTTACTTGGATAATTGCATTTTATTCAAACAATCCTGGGAAAAACTAAAAAAGTCCAAGGCACCTGAAGAACTCTAGTACCTACAGGGGTATGAAGAGACATGGCATTGCAGCTTTGCACTTGTGTTTATAAACCCACACTACACATGTGTGTGCTGCTTTCTGGTACATCGACACCTTAGCAGGAGCCTTCCACCATTTCATCAGGAACAAGGGAAACCTCTTTCATGGGTGACCCAGTCCAACCTCGGTGGAAACCAGTTCATGAGGAGACATGAAGAGCCAAAGTGTTCGTACGTGGCATTTGATGGGCCTTAGCTGTGCTGGAAGCATAGTGGGGAGCTGGCCAGGTGATCCCAGGAAAGGAGGGAGAAATTACAAACCCTTGAGGATTTGTGATTAGTGAAACCCAACTGAAATGCAAAGCACGGGCCAAATGTCAAGCATAATAGACGTATTGTTGCCTGCAGGGCTCATCTTAGATGTATAACCCAGATTCTGAAGACTTTTTTTCAACTCTGATTCCTATTTTTCTTCTAGCTCAATCTTCCTTAAATGGAAATCAGTCAACTGGATTTAATGTGAGTGAATGCAATTAATATACTCGTTTCTTTGACTGTATGAATACTATTTATTTCGGCTTCATGGTCTACTCTGCATAGCTCCCCACAACTTCTTTGTTTCTGATTCAGACTGTGCCTTTATCAAATCTCCCTGCCATATAAAAATGTGGCTTTTTTCTGGGCCTCATCCAAAGGCCACTGAAGTCAACGGGTTCATGAAAGGTTCAGAGCCAATTATCACTGCCACTACTTCCAGCCGTGTTCTTTTCATGTAGCATGTTCTGCTTTTATAGTGCTGTTCTATTTTGCCAATATTAGAACAAAACCTCCATCACAGTGCAGCACAATCTTATTTAATTTTCAGCTTTTGATTTTCCTTTTTATAAGTAACAATTTTTTTCATAGCATTCCTTATCTTCCTGGGATGGTATGTGAATCCAGTGAGTCTAATGATAAATTGCTGAGCATAAATGGAACTTTAGTTCTCTATGTCAATGAGTAATGTTTTGCCGCTTAAATAAATATTACTGTGAAATGTATCCTTGATTTACCGAGTCTGTACTAAAACAGATGAGTAACGTTGTTCTGACAGCAGTAAAAAAATGGTCAATCCATTCTCTTGCATGGCATGTGGGAAATTGGCATTCAGAGTGAGTATTTAAGAATGTTTGGTTCATCCTCACCATTAGACTTCTTTTTTTTTTAAACAGAATTGTAAAAACATTGATTTAACTTCATTAAATCAGTAAAGTGAATTCTCCCATGCAAGATTTTTTTTCCTTCTTTATTCTTTGCATCTAAGCCTAAGAACATAATCTGCTGAATGTCTCATTTTGGGTTGCTGTTGAAGCTCCCTATTCATCTTTGCACTCTTCAGCTCCCATCTGTTACAAGCCATCATTCAAAAAATGCTGCACTTAATAAGTTAAGCAAATGACCTGTACTTCCCTCTTCTCCGTTTGAAAGGGAGAGGCCAAACAAACCCATCTCCGGAATAGCCGTTCAGACTCCTCCACGTTACTGATATTCCACAACAGCTTCAAAGTTTCTGGGACACGGTGGGACGCAGAAAGAAAAGCTCTGTACGTCGCACCACCAGACAGATACCCAGGAGGACAGCAGGACTGCAGTGCTGTGAGCAAGATCAGTGCCAGCCACAGCAAGCGTCCCTCAGAGGACACCCAAAAGCCTGACTGTGCCCCGAGACCCGAGATCTCCCCACGGTGAACCTGCATTTGCCTGTAGATCCTTGGGCTCCCACTAAACTCTTCCCCTTTTAAACAACCCCCAGTTCAAAGCTGTGGCATTTTACAAACTCTTTCATCCTTTTCTGTAGACAAGAAGGCTATAAAACCCCGAACATTTTAATCTGCTTACTAGCCTTTAATTACACTAACTGCCAATAGGTTCTATTACTAGTCCAAAGAAAATACTGGCTGTTGTGTATCTTTTTTTAACTGTGATTGATGAAGCATATTTGTGTAACGTTAGGTCATATTTGTCAGAGTTTAACTTCTTAGTTGGCAACCTCACCGTTAATTAACAATATTGCTGATAACCTCTATTTTACATAACCAGCAAGCTGTTTTTCCATACAAGCTGGCAGTGGAAAACAAGAAAAGGGTATTTCCATGGTGCCACAAGTCTGGAGTAGGAATAATCAGAGAAATCACACTACAACGTTCTCTGGAATTACTGTCTGTAAAACATGCTTTATTTCTTGACAGGCATTATTTTCTTAGGTGTTCTTGTTGTGGCTTCCTTTCTTTTCAGTCTTACAGTATACTCCTTTCAATGTTACATTTCTCTTTTGGATGCTCGCTGAGTCCGCAGTCGGGCCAGTAGCCTATTCCTGAGGTCGCACATTTCCTGTTGTAATACCCCATTTTCAGCTTCTCACAACTCTTCCAAACTTTATCTGTTTGGAATGAAAATTTTCCATCTAACTCCTTTTTTTTTTTCCCCAAAGAATATTTCAGCTAAAGCTGTACTGCTGGTTTTCAGCATGAGGTATGGGATAAAGCATGTATTTCTACCCATCTCAAAACTGCATGGCATCTTTTATTTTAAATGTTGTAGGGGCTTCTAACATTGGGAGCTGGGATATGAAGTTTCACAAAAGGATAAACCTTATATCAGGAGCTTATCTTTTACTGTCACTACGAAAATTCGCCTTTGGCCAACTGACATCCCTTTGAAATACCGTAGTTCAAAACTTCTCAGTAGAAAGTGGTTGGAGTTCACCAATTAAAGTCTCCAGAGATGAGACTTCTCCCTGTCCAAGCTCCCAGAGCACACCCAAGGACCTTGCAGCCCTAAAGGTGCGTATGCTGTTCAACTTTACATTAGTCATTCTGCGCTGCGTTTTCCGAAACATGGGAAAAATACAAGGTGTCTCAGAGGAGTTTTGTGAAACTAGGTCACAAATGACGGTGAAGCACGTACATGCTGCAGGGAAAGGCATTGTAAAGAGCTCTGGAGGATGTGAATAATCCTCCTTTTACAGCACAGCTTCATCAGTGGAGAAGAAAGACAGCTTGGGCCATACACTGAACAATGGAGGGAAAATAAAATTGTGTGTTGTTACTCATTAATGGAGTACAGTCAGCTTTTTGCACTAAGAAAGGACTGGTGGGAAGGGAAGAAGGACATGAGCATGTGATGAAAGATGGCATCCTAGGGCACATGCACTACCTTGTTGCTTAAAAGTTGTGTGGGTGATAGGTCATGCATTTTCTAACTCCTGAGCTCTTAATAATGGTCTTTAACCTAATCTCTGTTACCTATCTCGCGACTGATAGGTGAAGAAGAATGTCTTTGTAGTTAAAGTGCTGACCTGGGACCTAGGGACAGCAGGCTCCTTTCTGGATTCCAACACATACGTTTTTTTGTAGAAACTAAATACTATGTAATAATTACATATTTAAATAATATAGATAATTTAATTTTTTAAAATGCAGCTTATTCACCCATTGTCTATTGCATCTATTTGATGGTTTTCGTTTCAAAACTTTCCGGGAAGTTCCTGTCTCTTACGCAGTATTTGTCAGTCTCAGCTGAGGCCTCTAGTTGTCATTTTAAGAGAAATAATGACTTGGTGAGCTCTGTTCAAAGCTCACTGAAATGAAACAAAGCTTGTCCAGTGAACAGAGTGGCATTCGTGGCAGCTGCGGGGGCTTCTCTCTGAGCAAACTGCTAAGCACTGCGTCTCTGCTCAGAAGGGCTAAAAAACCACATGAAGGCGAGAAGCTGGTCTTTTTATCTTGAGATGTATTTAAGAGGTTCGAAGTAAATTAGACGTGCAGTCGTCAGTGGACTGATTGCATCTCCCAAGAGGCAAAATACGTTCAGGACGTTTGCAAGGGACTGCCAGGTTTGGCTGCGAGCCCTTGGGAACCTGCATTCCCCGGCGTTGAGAGACAGGCGAGGTACCCGGTGGGACCTGGTAGGACGTGCAAGTGGCACTAGGGGCTTACGTTCAGGCAGCTGGAGGGGGTTCTGTGCTTTTAAGATGGGACCAAAACCATTTAATATGGATCATTTTGAGCATTTCCGATGCACTAACGTAGAGTCTGCTGTGACTTCACTGTATAATAGTAAGTGTAGTCTTAAAACTTTGTCCTAGGGCGTAACTGTTTGTGCAGGTGCAAAACTCTTTTGCCAGGGAAAAACCATTGCAGTCCCAGAGAAAAAAATTGTTTATTATACCTCTTAAATTTAATGTTGCAGACCTAAAGGAAGTAGAAGTTTCTCCCAGTTTAATGAGTCTTTTTCTGATGTTCACCAAAAGCCTCCCCCCACATTCCAGCCTCAGCAATTGTAGTTGTAAGAATTAGAGGAAAAAGCAGAAAAAGAGGAGTGTGAACAAGGCAAAAACAGTTACGCAGAGATCCAAATTACGCTGTTGGACTTTAAGCAGAATTCCCCGGTAACTTCCGCTTGTGCTTAAAAATCAGAACTCTGACAGATACACCAGAAAGGCATTCTTGTAACTTGCAGCACAGCGGTACTTCGGAGAACGCTTTGTACCCAAAAGCAATGCTATTGAGTCACTGAGCCAAGAGACGGAGCTATGTTTTGATTAGGTACGCAGCCTTCCGCTGGCAGATTTCAAGACCTGCAGTCTAGCAGATGGCACCGTAACGAACACAGTTGTGCTGCTCTCAGGTTGCCTGAAGGAATTCCGTGCCCTTGGTTTTGGCCACGCGACATTTTCGCGAACCACTATTTATTTTCTTTGTCTCGGGTCTTTGCTTAACTCCTTTTACAAGCGGTTCTTTATTCTTCCTCAGCTGCAGCGCTTGTTTGTGCAAGGAGCGCGGCCGGGAAGCCACCGTTAGCTTTGCTGGTGAGGCAGAGAAGGAGCGGGGCTGTGGCTGGGGTCACAGGCACCGGCTTGTGCCAAAGCCCTGCCAAAGCCTGTGGCACGGCCACCGCTGCCCCGGGGCTGAGCAACTGGGTGGACGGACCTCCTCCAGCCTCAGCCCTCCCGCGCAGCCCTGCACTGCTGCGCACGGCTTCGAAGGGGCATTTCTGTGGGCTCCGGTAGCAGCGCCTGTGCCTCCAGGAGGATGGGGGGGCTTGCCTGTGGGTGGCTGATTCCTTGGTGTTCTCTGGGTTTTGTTAAATGAACTTTAAGAGAAAACTTTTGGGTCAACAGAGGGGAGAATGCCACCTCCATCTCTCACTCTTTTGATTTATTTTTTTTTAGCGACTAACACAGATGTTTAAGATTCAGTTGGTGCCAAGAAGGCCTTTGATTGATTCCTACAAATGGTAGAGAGGACGTAACTGGTGTGACCCCCTTTAAAAAGCAGTAAACCCTTTTCAAAATGTTGAAAGGGGGAAAGTGCCAAAATGTGCCTACAGCAAGGGAAAGCTGATAGATGCAAAGCTTCTCTGTGATCTAGAATATAAGCAAAAAGGGAAGTTCAGCTTGAGGTTTCAGTACAGAGGAATCTACTTCCAAGTAAATAATGCTGTTATTTTTATTGCAGAAGTATGGTTTTGTTCAAATTTTATTGTAAACATGCATTTAAAAAACCTGAATCAATTTGAAAGAGGAGACCCTTTCCAGGGGGTGTACAGTACAGAAAGGAGAATGATTCATAGGGAGAGAGAAGCAGATAAACAGCCTTGGTGTATCATCTGTCACATACGCAATACAAACGTTCCCTTGCATGGCAGTCACAGCAGCGCCGTGAGTTACAGGACAAAGAAATAGCAGGTCGTATCTCATCCGCGAATTTTAGTATACAGTTCAGCACTGATGACAGGAGTTCTCTTTTCTTAAATAGATGAGCCAGTAAAAATATATGTCGTCTGTTATTCTTAGACTGTATATTGCAGCAGCAATATAGTGTGATTCACTGACAAGCGGAAAAATCTCTGTAGAGAAAAATTCCTCTGTCGCAGGAGGAGGACGACAGGAGGTACGGTCCTGTTGACTTCAGCACGAGCCGGCTCAGGCCTCTGCATCAGACCCTTTTCTGTCGTGACTTGGCGGTGCTGAGACACCTCCCGTAAGCCCTTCTGAGGACTTCTCCCGCAGTAATCCTCCGCATCCACCTCCTCCGCCTGCACGCCCTGTCTGCGTTATGGAAGCAGCTTTGGCAGGAGCAAAAC
>JAVKLA010000005.1:32185477-32196754 GCA_034782735.1 Sagittarius serpentarius
CCCGGGGGGGGGGGGGGGCAAGGAGGAGGTATGGCAGCATACAGCAGCATGTCTTTCATCTTTTTGGGGCACAGCCTTGTCAGGGGGCAGTGGGGAGGTGCCCCATGCCAAGAGACCCCCCAGAGGGAATACGTT
Organism: Sagittarius serpentarius; assembly: GCA_034782735.1. Taxonomy (NCBI): domain Eukaryota; kingdom Metazoa; phylum Chordata; class Aves; order Accipitriformes; family Sagittariidae; genus Sagittarius; species Sagittarius serpentarius. The sequence continues at coordinate 32,185,613 of JAVKLA010000005.1, forward strand.
GCGGGGAGAAATCCTGCCTCTCTGCTTCCCCAATGTGAAGGAGGAGCGTTCAGGTTTCCCTCGATGCTGGGGGCAGCCCGGCCTGCCTGCTGCCTGCAGGGCACAGCTGATTTTCCACTGGCCCGTCTGCCCCATCGGCATGCGGAGGCAGCTGCCCCGAGCCGGCGGCGAAGGCTTCTGACGGGGAGGGCACAAAGGGCTCTTTTTCCATCCACCTCCACCCAAACAAAGGGCAGGAGCACGTTGGGCTGGCGTTTCGGAATACTTCATTGAAATCCTGTTCTAAATCTCCCAGAAACTAAGCAGCCCAGACTTGCTCCCAACAAAATCAACGGCAAATGCGTACACACAGGAAAAGGGAAAACACCAACCCCTAAGTAGGTGTCCATTTTGATTTCCCAAATGAAACGAAAGGTGCAAACTGCATTTGACAGTTTTTCAACTAAAACTAATACTCACTTCAGCTTATGTCTGAATTATTATTTAAAATGTGATAACATTCCTTTGCTTTATTGTATTCAGACGTTCAGGATCCCTGCAAAATATTTATTTTGGATAGTCCCTATATCCAATTCCTTTTTTTATCAATAGAACAATATTTATGGAGATCAGGCTGCCAACTTTGCCAGACAGACGCCCTTTCCATTCAAAAGAAAACATGATTCATCAGAGGATCAGGATTTCAGCTACAAATTAAACTTTTCTTTGATAGGCTGAAAGATACAAGTCAATAAAGGAAAATTCTTGATAGCTGGAAAGGAATGTCTTCTTTGAGACTGCCAATATTCAGTTCTGATCACTAATATCTTAACTGACGGAAGAGATTTTTTTTTCTTTATCTAATTATATCCCAGGGGCAATGTTTAAAAGAAATGGAAAGATAGTTATAACCAATTGTGCTGTGTAAAGATGTCAGCTTATTTTTGCCATCTCTTGGAGACCATGGATAGCTTTTCATGTACTTGTGCAGCGCACAGGACAAAAGTGCTCTGACCCAAACCTAGGGTTCTCTAGATAATACATATGATTAGCATTAAGCATAGTAAGAACAATAACAGCAACAACAAAAGGAGAGAGGAACTTTCAGACTTGTGGCTTGTTGTCTTTCACGGCACAAGCCTATCACACATACAAAAGCAAACTTACTCTAACAGCCACAGTGCCCAACACAGCAGGAAAAACAAGCTCTGCGCTGGGAAAAAAAATCAGAAGATTTAGTGATCCTCGTTTTTCAGAGCTGTTACTCCTGGTCTTTACTGCAGATATCCCACAAAGTTACTTCTCGTCTCTCTCTAAGTAGTACCATTGAAAATACGTAATGTATTTTTCATCATGTACCCTTTTAATGATAATTAAATATCACAACCCTACCTTTCAACTAATTGCAATGGCCTTGTTATTTTTGGTTTTGCCTGACTATGATTTCAAACTAATGATCATTAGTAACAATAATAGTCCTCTACCCTTTTATCATGCCTTACATCTGCGGGACTCGATGTTAGGCATTACTACGTGCATTACACCAGTGCTTACACTGAGTCACAGAGGTTAATTAACTTATTAAAGATCTCAAAGCACATCAGTGGCAGAATCAGGAATAACGACCGTCAGCCCTGAGCTCTGCTCTCCCTGGCCTTGACGCTCTGACGGTTCTTGCTAAAGAGTTAGCCAGACTTCGCAAAATGCTATTAATCACTAAAAGCTGGACTGCTTTAGGAGAGGATTATTTGTGTGGAAAGGGAAGGAGGGAGTCGTTTCTTTGCTGAAATGAAGCTGAAAGTGGGACTAATGGAAAGAAAAGCTCCTACTTTGTGTCTGGATCACACTGCTTGAAGGCAGTGGGTGTTGCAGAGGGTTAGTAGTATTTGTTAAGGGACCTCGGGATGTCACGTTCGCAAAACCAGCCTGAAGAGTGATGTACCGAAATTCAGAGTTCCCAAAGAGTACAAAATCAAATCCGATGACATTTGCCTAATCTCACTGATGTCCTCTACAGAGAACTTGGGAACAGGGTAGGTCTTAATGTACAGGCTGCCAAAAGACCGTGTTCATCTAACTTTTGTCTCAGAGAGATTGCCACTTTTGAACCTTATGCTAGCCAGCAGTAAATGGCTGCTTGCTCAGACACACAGCGGGATGAATTCTGATGTTGTAGAGATCAAGAAAACTTGGAAACATTAAAGTCTGATTACTACAGAAAAAGATATTTTCTGCGTTTTTCCTCTTGCCTACCACCACGCCGGTTTATTTTAACACCAGAGCCTTTGACAGAAGCTGGTAATGTTGCTTCAGATTCTCATGGGATGGAGACTGGCATCAGTGAATTTAAATTGGCATTTTATGCTGATGATATATTAATATGTATGATCTAGCAGGGACTTCAGCTTTTATTACAGTTTGAATCATTACTAATTTTGGCAAATTTTCTGGCTTTAAAATGAGCTGTAATAAATTTGAAGCCATGCCTCTGCGTAGACCAGATAACGCACTTGCCATCTAGATTTTCCCGTTTAAGCTGAAATGCTAAGTTCTCCCAGTCCTCAGCTTATGTATCCCCTGTTTCTATTTAACAGAGAAAATCCGGATAGCAAAATAACAAATCAATATGAAACATTTTGCTGTCCCTAATCCAAATCTGGCTTATCTCACTTAGCTGGGGAGCCCCTTAGAAGTTAAATAGCAGACTCTTATGCTAAATTATGTGTTATTGGTCTGATTCTGCTGTGATACAAGCAGAGCCTGATGCAGCTGTAATACACCTAGAAGGTGAAGGGAGACAACGCCATAAAATACATTTGAGTGGGCCGAACAGGACAATACTAGTAGGTGTGAAGAGAAAGCACATTCACCCTTTCTAAAAGGGCACCTGATTTTCACCACTTTTATCTCCTGTTGATGTCACTGAAGCATCTGGCTGCTCAGCGTTTCTAAGACTCAGGCTTCTTTCTTGAAAACCCGTATAGGGTAAAAAAAAAAAAAAGCGATGAGGTAATACAGCAGGTAGGAGCTGTGCTAGCACTTTGACAAAACACCCCGTAACAAGACTATCAGGCTGCACACGTCAGTCCTCAGTGCAGGAGTAGGTAGTCATTAGAAAGTTGCGTTAGTACACCAGAATTAATGTTCATGAATCCGTGATGATAGGCAGCTTAGGAACAGCGTAGATTTAACTTGTCCAAATATGCTTCTGTGGTGTCATCGCTGATCTTTCAGGTCTGAGTCTCTCACAAAAAGATGAGTAGAAATTGTTGGTCAAATTCAAAATATTTAAAAAAAAAGTTTTCAAGCATCAGAAAGTTAATTCTTTCTTTTCCATTTTTGGCCTCATTAGGATGAGAACTATTAAACCATGAAGTAGAAAATCGCTAATTCAGCACTCTTGACGTTTCCAGGAACATAAGAGATCAACACCTTTTGTGAGCATTCTCCCAGGAGTTGTTTAGCTCAACTGCTCTCCCTCAGGTACGGAGATAAACAGCCACAGTATCTTTACTGTGGCTTGACCTGTACAGACTTTTCAGTTGTATTAAACCTACTTCTTACTTTGGTCTCCTGAGAAAAGGAGACGTGGCATTGGCCTTCTCTGTGTGTATGCGTGCCTCTTTGGGTCCCCACCTTAATTCCATTTGAACTCCTCGTTTCTATCAACCAAATCTGCCAAATGTGCAGGAGACAGAAAGATCCTAGAAGTTTAATAAAGACTGGCAAACTGCTGGAGGAGAGACCCCTTCCCATCAGTCCCAGGGCCCGATCCCAGCTCCCTCCGAGGAGGAGGTCATGGATGCCAGCCTTGCCGAGGGCAGGCAGGGAGGGCCCGTGTGAAATAACAGCGAATCTCATTCACCTACGAGGAAAAAAATCACAAACTGGAGCAGGTTCTGTCTGCTTTTAGTGGGAGCGGTGAATGAGAGATGCTGATAGAAAGAATAATGGCCTAAACGCGTCTTTAGAATAACTAGTCAAGGTGGTCTTCCACACAAGACAAGTAAAATAAATCCTAATTGTAAGTAAAATAAAATACAAGCCATTCAGATGGTTTAAGTTTACTTGTGGAATAAGCAATTGTATGTATTTTAATTCAGACTCAATACGTATTTTGTGGAAGTGTAGCTTTAGGAAAATAGGACTCCGGAAAAATAAGGCTAAACGGATCAAGAGCTGGAAAAACTACAAAATCCGAAAGCATGCTTTCTCACTGCTCAGCACATTTGCTTCTATATTATGCTGATATTTTTAAAGATTTACTACCGTAAATAGTTACTCCATATTATTTCTACTGTCACATGCAAACACGAGACATTAATGTTGTAAGCCTCTAATGGAGGAGGTGAAGTATATGTGGGAGCACTGAAATACTTCGTTATATGAGGAAATCTTTCTTTTTTAGCAGTGCATTATTTGTGTTGACGTAAGCTGGGTCTCAAAGGGACTGGCCTTGAGGTCAATAAAATATTTGGAGTGAGTATCGCAGCTTTCATATGTGAGGAACACCAACAGAGGAAGGTGTTCCTTGGCCATTTTTGATTAACCTGTTTTGTACATGGAGACAACAGGCATGGGGGCCGAAGAGGACACTCCAACGTGCATAAATGACAGTAAATGTTACAAACAAATAGATGATGTGAAAGAAGCAGCAGTAGCATATTCTTATATGCTCATCTTAAGCCCCATATGAACACTAAGATACTAATTTTTCATTTCCTTTTTGTGTCTGTTGCTTCCATATTTCCAATCCGGTTTTTTGGTACTGCATCTGGTAAGGGGCTAATAACACTGAAACAGTGCACAGATTCCCGTATTCCCATGCACTGATTGTAATTACAGTTTAGCTACCATTTTAAAATGGTTTCTTTCACTTTTGTCTTGTTTTCTTTGACTTACTAATAGCTTTTTCCAGTCTGTGTCATGTTAAAATGCATAAAGTAATCAGAATTCTCTGCACACATTTCTCAGGCTGCTCACCTGGCTTAGACTAAGGCCAGCCACATTCTGGTGGCAATGATATTTAAATTTAATTTCAAAGGCTTAATTCACGGATTTACATGAGAGTCCTGAAAATCCTACCACAAAATTCTCACATTTTTTCTTTTTAGTTTGTCGTATCTCACACTGAGCTTTTCATATGTTTTTGAACGTGGTTTTCTTTTCTCCCCTATCAGTAGCTGTGCAATACTATGAAATGTATACGTAAAGGCAGTTTTCTAAACTGTGTGATGTAACGCTGGCAAGAGACGTGCAAAAGCCAGAAGGGTGGTAATATCCTGAAGCATTTCTGCTAATCTGAACAGGTATCAAAGCCTTCACTGAGATCTGCTGAGGTTAGAAACTGAGGTTCTGCTTCTATCTCAGCATCTAATGATGTACCTGATTTTACTGATACTGGGCAAGGTGACTGATTTTCCACCTTTGATTTTTAAGATATTTTACTGCTTGAAAAGGAAGCCCTAGGAACTGCCACTGTGCGTTTGCTGGCTGATCAGGTACTGCAAGGGCAAGAGGACTTAACCCTACCCCAGAGGGACCGTCGCCAGGAGCGAGAAGGTGCTCCCTTTCCCAACCAGTTTGGGCTCTGTTGTCTCATCTGAGCCTGGCAACAGTGGGTGGCTCTGCTCAGTGACAGAAACTGCTGAGGTTTCATAATGTGAAAAATCATCCCCTTAGATTTTTTTTTCGTCGAGCTAATGGATGCTAAAATAGATGGAAAGCTTTTGGTACGTGCAGACCCTTAGGGAGCAGCTCCACACTGAGAGGAGGTGTCTGCAGCAGGCGAGAGCATTGTGAACTGGCTCTGCAAGGACAAATTTCGAAACTTGGACATCTGGGGGTTGCAACAATTGGGTTGGGAAAGGGAAATGAGATAGATAGAAACACCCAAGGCAAGGCTCCCGCGTTCCTTTACGTTTATCGCCACTGCTGGCGCCTTCTGCTGAGGCTGCAGCTGGACCCTCGGTTCTGGCTGCGGTGCGAAAGGCGGCGCGGGCGGCACGGGGCAGGGGTTGAGGTTGTTGAGCGACGATCCAGCCGGCTGCGGGAATGCCGTACAGGCCTGACAAGCGTGAGAGGCCAGCACACCGGCAGCCCTGCTTTCTCTCAGCCTGGGTCTCGCCTCTTCTCGCTCCTTCGTTCTTGCCATGTTAAAAAGTAGCTTTGCTTTAACACTGAACAAGAAAAGAAAAAAAGAATTAAGAAAATGCACCGTCTCAACCCTAGAACAAGCGTATCAGTTTGTTTTGTCCTATAGGTTAAGGCTGTTGTCTTCTCCCGCCTTCCCTAGCGCAGTTTGCAGCTAGGAGATTTAAAGCAGCACATATCCCTGTGCACTCCTTGCAATCCAGGCACCTGCGTTCCCCTTCTCCACCTGCTCCTGGGGTCAGAACACCGCTCTCGGCTTGCCTTTTGCTCTCCCGTTTGAGCTGCTGCCTGCTCTCACTACTGGCTTTCCTGACCATCAGAAAGTTCTTGGTGAAGGCCAGGTGCATCACGCAGACCTGGGCTTCCAGGGCAGGAGAAGGCCTTGCCTTGTCAATAGCCTCCTAAAGAGGAAGAGGAGGGCAGTCCCAGTTCCCTGCTTTGACACACACTTCCAGTTTCTGTGAGCCGTTTTGATCCAGAACCTAAAGAATTTTAGTTATCTCCCTCCTCATCTGTAAAACAGGGATAATGGCACTGTCCTCCCTCACAACTGTTTACTGTTAAAACACTCTGTTAAGAAGATGTGGAAAAGCCACCTTTCAGTACTCATACCTGCCTATAGACTTTGTGCCGCAGGACTCCGAGTAGAAAAGTGCTACTGAAAAAACGACTGTTCAGCTGCTAGAGCTGTCCAAAGTCAATGGTATCCTTAATTTCCAACAGCTAAGTTCCCAAAAAGCTTAAGAGGCATGCCCGGGAGCATTTGGCTTTTACAGCGCTGGGCAGCTGGACTCTTAGATGACGCACAATCTCACCGCTCCTTTTCCTCCTCCCTCTGCAAGGCTCAGTCCGCAGGGGGTGACCTCCGAGCGCACCTCCCAGGTCGGCCTTCACAGCACGTACTGGGACGTGCTTATACCCACCTCTTGTGTTGTAGGGTGCGCGCTTCTCGTCCGACTGCCCTAAGGACTGGTGCCGTAACACGGCGGCTTTGTTAGCAACAGGCATTGTATAGGGACTTCGGCCGAGTGCTGTGAATTCTGCTGGGTAGCGTTGGCAGTAAGTGAAGTGGAAAGTGCAGAGTAATTATAGGGCTTGCTTAAGGCCATTCGGTGGATAAAAGAGGCAGGTCCAAAATCCAGGCCTCCCACTTACTGCTTTTTAAGACTTGTTCTCATTTTCCTGGTGGTCGAAGTTGATTGTTGATAACATTTGATGTCAAGCGTAATTAAACAGAGACCATATAGTGTCTCTGTGCCAATGAACAACATAGATCACAAACGTTTCTTGTGCGTGAACTTCTTTACTGAATGTCTGCAGTTTGGGGGAAGCTTCTTTCCTTAACTGATGAATGCAAATACTTGTTCAGGTTTCAGCAAATAACCGTGAGCTTTCAGACTTGGTTTTGCTCCTCCGTCTTAGGGATGCTTCCTCAAACTCTCTTTACGTGCTGCAGTGATAAACTGTGGGGCAGAAAAATTGCTTGCTGAACTGAAAATAAAGGGGAAAAAACCATGCCACCACCTGAGGTCATTCTCTACAATGAAACACGAATTATATGGACTAACATTACGCTTATAATCTCTTCTGTGCTGAAGTGCAATGGCATTCATTCTTTCCAGACTTCTGATGATAGCAGGTTTTAATAACAAATGCTCAGGTCTAAATTCTGCTCACAGGGTGATGTTGCTGGGTCCTCCCCTTTCTAAACTAGTTACAAGGTTTCACTAGTGTGACTGGGAAAAGAATCTTCCTTTGAAATCCTACAGATGAGGAGTAGGGCTAAATGATCATGAAAATGAGGGAGGGGAAAACAAAAATACATACTTTATTCCCACACAGGCGAGTTGAAAGTTCATCGGATTTTCCTTATTAACTTCAATGGAACCAGGAGGCTTCCAGTTACCTTCAGGATTTCAGAGCAGTAATTCTTATCTCGGGATTCTTTCATCAGAAGATTTGGGAGCAGCTATATAGTTCACACTTTAAACTGCAGACCCTCTTAGGATGAGGCAAGAGCTACGGGCAGAAATAACCCTTGATTTTATACTTGAAATAGCTCTTCCTCCCGTCTCTGACACCCAAGAGCAGCAGGCTTTCCGCGCTGATAAAGAGCTCCCTCAGCAGCAGTTACCCCCACCAAATCCTTCCTCAAAGTGTGCGCGTCTGCGTCTGGGTACGTGTGACTAAGAAAGCAAGCGCTTTCCTATTTCAAATTACCTTTGCCGCTTTACCAGGCAGAGCAAAAGGGAATGCGGTGGAAGCTGCTGAAGATACGGACTGGCCTGGAGACATGCCACTGCGCAACATTGGTTTGATCCGTGACGGGGTGCAGTCCCGGTGCGAGTGGTGGACCTGTACAGAGCTGTCGCAGCCGCGGGCAATGTTCCGGAGGGCACTGCTGTTCCTGTGCTCCTCAGCCTCTCCCCGCCTCACTGAATCTGCATTTCCCTCTTTGACCGTCGCAGTGAAGCCGTGACTGGAGTGGCTGTCCGAAACCTGGAGCTGTAGGCGCTGAGACCTCGGATGAGCAAACAAAGTTATAATCATGCTGTCTCTTTAAACACAATTTAGGGAAGTACGAGGACTGTGTTTTTCATTTCCTGATCGCGTCGGAACTAATAGGACTAACTGTGGGAACAATCTCATGCAAGCACATCGGTGGTGTTTGTATGTATTTATCCATGTGTACCCATTTCCGTGGAGATTTGGTATGCAGACAGCTGTTACCCCTAGATGAGTTTTGTACATTGGTCTGTATTACAGGTTCCTGCACTGGAAAATTACTTTTGATATAAACCCAGTTGCCTGTGCTGCCAACCGTGCCGACATCTTGGCAAAGAAAGATAGTTTCTTACTCGAGGATGAACAGAGAAAGGGCACGACTGCCTGGAACCGTTTTGCCAGTGCACTGACATTTCACCAATGTCCAAAGCGGGCCAGAAAGGACAGTTTTTTTTTAAAAGTATGCCTACCATGGGATTCCTAAACCTTCGTTTAATTAATCACCTCATTTAAAAGAAGCCTGAAGGCTCTGAGGCTCAAGCCTGCCTATGTATCATCCCTTTGGCTGCATTTGTGCTGGTGAATAAGATGTGCCAGGGACCCCAGAAGGACTCACAGCCTCACCCCTAAGCTGTCACCCCCGAAGCAGGGCGGCCACCCCAAACTATCTCCTGGGACTGGCCCCTGCAACCCTTGCGTTGTGCCCGAGCGTGGTTTGGGAGGCTGCTCGCAGGCCTTGGCCAAAACCATTCCAAGCGTCACGCCAACGGATTAACAGAGGCAACAGCAGTTTAACAGATTGTGTGCCAGTGCTGGGGCCCGTCCTTTGCCCGGTTTAACTTCTGCGTGCAGATGTTACTGCCTGTGTTCAGACCTGAGATTCTGGGCCGATTATAGGGAGGTAAAGAATATACATCGGGATGTTGGGACAGAAGAGATGGTATAAACAAACGATGAGGGCAAATGCATAGTTAAATTCAAAGACGGTTGAAGAGAGTACTGTTTTTTAATCATTTTCTGTAACATTCAGAATGACTCTGGTTCTGACCCTATAAGCAAAGCAATTAAAATCAATGGATATACTAGATGATCAAAACCCGGTACAAATAGCGTAATTAGGTACTCAGGGTGTCTGATTTCCTTTTTTGTGTGAGAGAATGTGGGTTTGATCTGCAATGAAATATTGTATAATGTATTATAGTGCGTTTCTCCGAGCGGAGAGACTATTTGATGGTGCTGTTCATTTGTTTATTTATTTTGTGGCCATGGTAATCCAGCTGAAAGTGTGGGTTTCTGTGTGGCAAGTCAGAAATGGTAGGTTGCTGGTGCTTCTCAGTAATACTTGGGTCTGTAGATGTTCTGTGAGGCATTGCCAATTGTTATTGTTCAAAATCACTGAGAAACTTCTGTTAAGCAGATTATGGGTAGACGTAACTGAGATCTGTGGTCCCAGGTACAGTTCTAGGGGCAGGTATGTGCAGAGTTTTCCTTCTGGCTTCAGGAAAAAGGGATGAGCATTCGCCTCTGCTGCGTTGCCCCCATGTTGTCTTCTTAGTCATGGAAAAAGAACCGTTCATTAGTGGGGCTCAAAAGCCCTGGTGGCTTTCCCGGAGGGATGCTCTTGGGATTCAGAGTTTGAGGCAGGAATTGCGGAAGCGGTGCGGACGCACCCCGGCTCTGCCTCCGGAGCCCTCAGTCCAGAAAATACCCTGCGATCTGGGCCTGGACAGGCCAAACCTGCCGTCCTTTCCAAAAGCGATGGTGTCTGACCCACGCGTGAAGGAGGCCTCTGAAGAATCCCCTCGGAGGGCTCCATCCCGCTCTCCTCCGGGAGGTTTTCCACAGGGCTGGGGGGCAGCAGTCTGGCCCTGTGTTTTCAATAGGAGAGTTATGTGGGGAATGTGTTAGGGGTTTCATGTTTCAGTGTATGTTGTGGGTTGTGCAGCAATGAAGGGGTAGAATCCAGGCTGGCTGTTGATCCCAACTACGCGCTTTCACATTTTGCTGCGTTTTAACTTTTCTTAACACGAAAGTGTTGTTTATACATATGTTGTTGTTTAAGAGAGCTCAACAAGCCATTTTGTTATCGCGGCTGTATTTGGTGGTGTTTTTTTTCTTTTGGTGCGGCAGCAAAGCGAGCATTAGCGCTGGGGACTTGGGCTTTCTGGGCCCTGACGGCTATCCCAGAGCAGAAGCACAAGAGCGCGCCTTTTAGAGGCGACATGGAAGAGGCACGCTCACGCGTGTACCCTATCTGCCGGCAGCAGCGGGAAAGAGCCCGGGCGACTTCCCCCAGGCCAACTTCCCACCCCCCACGACCACAGCCCAGCGGCGAGTGACCTGCCGGGGCCACAGCGGCCCCCACGGGGAGGGCGCAGCCCGCAGGCTGGGGCGGGTCCCCGCGTCTCGCCCCCCCCCTCGCCCCGCCGCGCAGCGAAGCCGAGGATGCCCCGGGAGGGCGGAGGTGGTGCCGCGGCTGGGCGTGGGGCGGTAGCGCCGGGGAGA